>MU159775.1:0-11050 GCA_015888305.1 Antheraea pernyi
ATAACTACTTTCAACTTGTATTAAAACTTATTCACTCTCTGTATTGAATAAAAATATAAATATTAAAAAGATATGAGCACGACGCGTCAACTGTCACTTGCTGTAACTATTCGTCTAAGAGGTTGCAATGGTTTCAACAACGAATTAGAATAAGCCAGTTTTTTATATATCTTTATGTTCTTCCAAACAGCGTGCGGGCTACCTGGCTGGCGTTAAGCGTAGCGTTTATTAGTGCATATCGCACCTGTACAGGCAAAAATATTGATTTTTATATAATTTAGAATTTAGTTTTGTTTTTCACAAAATTTTTAAACGCTGAAAGATGAAATTATTATTGCCAGATATTTTTATTATTAACAATAAATTGCCCGATGCCATTTTTTGTAAATAAAAAAAAGTATGTATAATATTTTATTTAGACATAAAAGAGAGTAAATAAAATATAATATATATAGAATAACTTAGCTATGGCTATAGTTTAGCGCAACACTGGCTGTATGATAAAGACAGCGATAATTGTGGAAGCGCCTGTTATAGACGCATGTATTCAAGATGCCGTCAGTTCCAAGTCATATGTCTACGTTTATCATTGTTTACGGTGAAATCTCAATATCATTATGGTTAATAAAATAAAATATGTTCTTTGCAGTGTAAAAAATAAAATTGTTTGAAATGATTTATTTTATTTATAAAGAATATCATCGGGCACATTATTGTCAATAACAAAATTGTCTGGCAGTGATAAATTCATGTTTTGAATAGCGTTTAAAAGTTACTGAAAAAAAACGTTCCTAAAATTATTTAGAAATCAAAATTTTGATCTGTAAAGATGTGATGCGCATTAAAAAATCAATGTAGACCGGCTATCATGTATATTTAATCCTGTTTGGAAGAACATAATATATCTTCATATTAAAGAACCAGCTTTTCTAAAACTCTCGTTCTTCCAATGTTGTTGGCTCTTCTACTAAGGTTTCACAAAAAGTCTAATTACATTACCTACAAATTTTTCTTTTTCGTTATCCTGGAGTACTCCCTGCATTTTATGGAACAAAAAGTATCCTAAATGTAACCTTGTAATATTAGGCATCACTGTGTCAAGTTTTGTCAAAATTGGTTCACAGAGTGATACGTGTTTACAGGGACAGAAAGACAGACAGACAAAAACTGTAAAAGGATTATTTTTGGCTTTTATATCGATAACAAAGTCTACCCCGATCAAGATTTTCAAAAAATATTTAATGTACAGATTTGGCTTTGTTACACTTTTATTATAGTATAGATAGAAGAAGATAGACAAATAGAATATTGATAAAATAGGAATTATTAATTATAGCCCAGCAAATTAATAATAAATTTACTTTAAAATATATTAATATGAGAGTTACACTGAGATAGTAAAATAATAATTGTAAACGTTACTACTACGCTTGATACGTGTATGCATAATAATGGCCGAAAACTGTGAAGGAAGTGAGAGAAGGCTTATTGTGTGAGAGAAACAGGAGACCCGCGTCGGTCTCATCCCTACTCCGTGCTGTTTACTGGGATATGACACCGGTATATTCTGGCAAATGAGTGTTGATCCAAAAAAAGCGCGTATTTTTTGTAGACAAATTTTAGCTTTGCCATAAGCTCAGGGAAATTTTAATCGAAATAGAGTGAAAAACAGTCACAAAAAAGACGACGACTTGGTTTTAATTAGGTCTTTCTCTGGTATAACTTACCAAGTGATCATTGATCAGTTATCGAGTGGGATGAAAAATGATTAATTACTAAAATGACTATTAAATAATAGGGGTTGGTGTTAGAAGGGTGAAAATTTAGGAGTATATGTATTTTTTAATGCCTCATTAAAACAATAAAATAAAAAAAAATGTCCAAAAAATAAAAAATAAATGTTAGGGGTGGACAACCCTTATCACTTAAGGGTATGAAAAATAGATTGTAGCCGATTCTCAGACCTACTGAATATGCATATAAAATTTGATAAAAATAGGTCAAACCGTTTCAGAGGAGTACGGTAACTAACATTGTGACACGTGAATTTTTTATATAAGATTTCCTACTAAAAATAACGTAGTAGTCTATCCTTTTTTTGAATTCTTCTAAAAATGTTACGAATAATAATATGAATCAGATTGTTTGTTTTCACAACAGCTGTCTTATGGTATTTCTTTATATTAGAAAGTACTCAAATATATAATATAATATAATATATTTGGACCATAAATGTCATGTGTTAGTTGTTTTAGTAGACTTCACTAAAGCTTTTGATATGCTCAATTACAATACCTTATACGACAAATTACAACAGAATGGCATACAGGGTCCCCTTCTTAATCTCTTTAAAAACTATCACACAAATAGATCTACTAAAGTAAAAATAGAAAACCATTTCAGTAAGGCAATTTGTACAAAATCGGGAACAGCACAGGGTTCGATATTAGGTCCAACCGAATATCTCATTTATGTCAATGATATGTGTAACATATTTGTTGAAGGTTCGGTGTACCAGTTTGCTGATGATACCTGTCTCTTAATAGCGCACCAGAACATTGAGCTAGCACAAGCGCAGATGCAGCATAACTTTGACTTATTATGTAAGTGGGCACACGATGTCGGCTTAATTTTAAATGCACAAAAAACTAAACTCTTGCACATACATTCACCATACTTAAAAACAAATGTAATCCCCAGCATCGTTGCCCATAGTCATGAGTGTATGCATAATAATGGTAGTAAAAACAGGTCGTGTAAATGTAAGAATCTCCAATTAGTAACACAACATATGTATCTGGGATTGTTAATAGATCATAAATTCAGCTGGCAGCCGCATATCGACTATATATGTAACAAATTACGAGCTATCTTGTCTAGATTAGTTATATTAAGATATAAAGTACCGTATAATACATTAAGAATGTTATACCTATCTCTTGCTGATTCTGTAATAAGTTATGGCATAAGTGTTTATGGTAATACATTCGGAACCCTTGTGGAAAACATTCACAAATTACAAATTCGATTATTAAAAACAATAGTGCCTGAAAAGATTAAAATAAAATATAAAAATGATATAGAAGGTCTCTTCAAACATTGTCGAATTGTGAATGTCTTCGACAAAGTTAAAATGGCCGTAATTTGTGAGAATCTGGATGAATTTAGTAAGCTTAAAAAAAGAGTACGACCCGACTTTTTGCGGAATTTGGCAAATGTTCCCATGTACACACTGCCTCGTTACAACAATTACTATGGTATGCGTACATGGGAATATATGCTTCCTTCAATATTAAACACATTACCAGACGATTGTGTAATAGAGCTACAAGGAAGTAATGTTAAACAAGTGAAATGTATTTTAAGGAGATTCTTCATAAATTAACTACCTTAAAAAAACTTAAATATTAAATGTCGGCGTGTTAACGAACATACCTCTCCTCAATTAAACCGCAATAGCGGTTTCCTGAAGAGAGTCTTATTATATGTAAATGTAATTCTTATATTGTCATAAATAAATAAATAAATAAAAATAGGTTTGGAAAAACATTTTCGTATTCCGTCTATGTAAAAATTGTAGACAATAATCATGCTTATAATTACTGTTACACGTATTCATTGATATAGTAATAAAATGCTTAATAAGGTTTTTAAATATTTTTTATTACTACAAATAATTTAATAAAGATAGGGGGCTCCGCATCCACAACCACAGGCGCCAGTGATGGAAACAACACCGGCTGCAGCAGCGGGTCCGGCGAACTCAACGGCACCCATGATGGGGACCTGTCCAGCGACTACAGTGGTACCGGCGACGGGGAGCTCACCGGCCACAGCGAGGTTACCGATACCGGATCCGCCGTACGCAGCGCCGCAACCGCAACCACCGTTGTAGCCGACCGGAGAGTAGGGAGCGGCGAGAGCGGCCCCGCCGAGCGGCAGAGCGCCCTTACCGTAACACTGGCTGTACACATTCTGAAAAATGGTACCATAAAATACATTTAGTAAATCATAAGTATACTTAGTACGCTTCATTTTTTTAATTATTAAAAAATTAATAGTGGTTTTTGTCTTCGGTTACCGCATCATCGTTTGGCGACGCTCCTATGCTATTATTTATGCGATTCTGAAGCGGTGATTGATAGCATGGTCGGACACCACTTCGATGGACGTAGGTTCAAATCCCTACGAAGCTTTTAATATAGAAGAACATCCTGAAGAAACCATCAACTACCACTTTAAAGTGGAAAATCTGTCACCCAGCACCTATAAGTGTGTTCCGGCAATTGCATTTGGGAGCCAATCCTTTTGGTTCAGCGTGTATATCACCATAGATCACACCGTCATTAAAATAAATACGAACAAAGGGACCGTACTTAATTCAATTTTTTGTAAGATATTTTATAAAATAATTTTAGTGCAGGCGGAGTAATATCATAATGCATTACAATGATTAGTGTAAAACAGGATCCAGTTGCAATTTTACCGAAAGAACAACGTACATTTTTAACACTAAGATATAGATATGGTAGAGCCACGCTGAAGCTATTACTGGTTTCAGCATGAATGGGTCGGCTCGCCCGGGGTAGTAGCACCCTCTCACAGAACACCGACGTGAAGTAACAGTGCTTGCATTGTTGCGTTTCGATCGGTCAGTGAGAGCGCCGGAGGCCCACCTCCCTTCCCCTTCCCACTTCCTTTGCTCCGCCTCCCAACCTAGGCTGACAACGCACTTGCGATTCCCCTGGTGTTGCAAATGTCTATGGACGGTGGTGATCACTTAACATCAGATGACCCACCCGTTCGTTTGCCTACTATGATATAAAAAAAATAAGAGGATTACTTTTTATTAAAATATCAACTTATTTCGTTCACATCATTCATAATCTTTGGAGACGACATTTTTCACACGTTTAAATCAAAAAGAGAATAGCAGAAATCTATTTTTAACCGACTTCGAAAAAGGAGGAGGTTACTATGTTCGGTTGTATGTATTTTTTTTAATGTATGCTAATCGATATTTTCGTCAATTGTAAACCGATTTCAATGATTCTTTTTTTATTTGAATTGGTTATGCTCAGATGTGGTCCCTTGGTCTTTGAAGAAAATATTCAACCCCTAAGGCGGTGAAATATCGCTTATTTGATATATTTATGGACACTAAAAATGGAAAAGTAAAAAAATATATATTAAAAAAATCGACTTCGATATGAAAAAACCAATAAGACACTAAAAAAGGAAAAATAACTAAATTATTAAATTAACCAAATGAAATAAAAATATTGATATCTGCGCTACTTAATAATATATTTGAAGTCGATGCCAACCTATATTTTAAATTTGTTGCAGGTAATAAAATATGTATACTATACAGATATACATCACGGGACACGAGAGTGGACCCAAACTTTGTATGTAGATGATATGAATGTAGGTTGTCATTGACTTCGAATATATTATTAGGTAGCGCGAATATTAGTAGTTTTTATTTAATTTGGTTAATTTGATAATTTAATTATTTTTCGTTTTTTAGTGACTTATTGGTTTTACATATCGAAGTCAGTTTATTTTTTGTATTTTTTTAAATCGTATTAAAGTGACTGTTGAATTAGAAGTATTCTTCTCGCAACGACAGCTTATTTTCTGCTGAAAACTCGAAAAACATAAGTTTTGAAGGAGCGACATCTATATACTCTATTATTTTGGAGGTGCTAGAGCTACGCTGAAGCTATTAATGGCCACCATTCTCTCATACAAAACCGACGTAAACTAACAGTGCTTACATTGTTGCGTTTCGTTCGGTCAGTGAGAGCGCCGGAGGACCAACTCCCCCTTCCCCTTTTCTTTACTCCCCGTCACCCCCAAAACAAGTTGGCATCGCACTTGCGACTCCCCTGATGTTGCAAGTGTCTTTGGACGGTGGTTACCACTTAAGATCAGGTGACCCACCTCTCCATTTGCCTCCTATGATAGAAAAAAAAACATTATTTTAAAGAGTAAAAAATAACTTACCTGGATCAGGCAAGCATGGACGCACAGGAGAAATAATCCAAAGGTAGACATATTAGATACTGTTCAGTAGTCCCAGTTAATACAGAATAACTTTGTCTGTAAATTTAGTACTTTTATAAGCGTGCTAATGACTTACATAACATGAGAAATATGACGACTTGATTTCAAATAAAGGTGACACATTATTGATACCAGTCGCGTGTTGCACGTTCCTAACTATAGGAACTGATAAGATCATAGAAGTTGCTGGAAAGAAGAATTTTTCGAAATGAATACTTCTTTAGGCACTTTGAGCGAGTCTTCTTTTTAACACGCTTTTTATTAGCTTCACCTGTATGTATGTATGTAACTGACCCCTTTGAGCTCGATTTTGTCCTACTTTGAAGCATGAGATTTAATTCAAACTTTGCACACCTGTCAAAGGTCGATGACAATGCAATAATCCGAAAAAAAAAAGTTTAAAAAATTGAACTAAATCTATCACGCTTTTATTAGCTTCACCTGTATGTATTAGACTGCGTGTCCAAACGGATAAACAGAGAGACAGACGTTTCTAAAAGTAATTGAACTGTATTTTAATATTTAATCCTAGCCACTTGCAACAACTTTGTTTACAAATATATAAAACGTACGAACACGTTACATTTACATGATGTTCCTTAGAGCAAAATATTATAAGACAGTTAACCATGGAAGTAAGCGAAGTAGAATAACCTAGCTGTGACAATATCTGTTAGATATGTTAGATAGAATTCTGCATTATTAGCAATACGTAAGACTCGGGGTCTTACGTATTGCTAATAATGCAGAATTTCATCTTCTCGCCATTTTTTAATGTAAGGACCCCTATTGCAATAGCTAGTATGCGATTATTTCTAACATTAGAAAAAAATCCATCGGTAGCTTCTTTTTCCCCCTTTCCTCGGACGTAATCCGAGTCTTTGGTTTTCCTTGTACCGTGTACCTTTTAATCTCTATTATGTGGTGTGTCCTTGTTACATTGTGTCGTTTTCCACATTTGGTTTTTATTTCCGTGTTACATGTCCATCGTTAATATTAATGTCACATTTATTATTCTATGTACAAGTATTTTATACCTAATTGTATTACATTTCATTTGATTCATTTAATTCTACATCTATTATTATATTATCAGTACATTCACCTTTTAAACTATCTTGTTCTATTTTTGTTTTCACCTCTTGTTTAGTCTTTGGTCTTTATTATTTCTTTTCATCTCAGTAGTAGTATTTTTTTTTCTTGCTTTTTTAAATTATTATTAGTATTACAGTAGTCGTAGTTCCCAGTATTATCTTATCCTAGTTAGTCTAAAAATAGAATATTTTCATAAATTTTTAGGGTAAGTAAGTAAAAACCATAGACATTATGTAACAAGTTGGCCCACAAGTTTATTCACGTTATCTACAAAGTAAAATAGGTTACCTAATTGCTGTAATTACTTATCATTGATTTATTTTTCATTTCGTATCAAACACACGTTTTTGCCAGTTGATACGTTGATAACAACCGATCTATGCAATCCGCGTTTGATATAAAAGGCCTGTAGTTGTTCTGGACATCATTCACAAGTTCGATTCTAGTACGAACAATTAAAAATGGCAGCTAAAGTTATTTTCGCACTTTTCGCTTTTGCGCTTTTCATGCAGGTCAGTATTATGATAGTATTTTCATTTCTTTAAGTATCTTTTTTTTTTATTATAGCACGGCAAAATGACTGCACTATGCCTGATGGTAAGCACAGTACAATCCAAAAACAACGGCGACAACCGAGTGACACTCTATCTATCGTCAGTCGTCGCTGTCTTGCCGGCCTGCAAAAAGCTGGATATATACAGGCTAATCCCGAAACGCGACCTGCAGAAGCGAATGACTATGACGGTCTTTTTCGCCATATACATGGTGGTTGCGAACCAGTCAGGCTGTAAAACTCTACCCCGCTTTCGCCATTGCCTCCTTCGTTATTCAGCAGGGTGCACCGCGTGCAGGTGAGGTTGGCTTGGGTGTCTCAAGTCTTATGATGTTATTCGACACCCCTTACACCCCAACATATAAATAAATATATATACATATAAATGGCTAACGTACAGATATATCAATACACAGTCCAAACTACTAGGGCTAGATATGTAAAAATTTTGCATGCTGGTTCCTTTTATACTAAAGCTGGGCAATAAGGAAGAATTTTTGGAAATTCAAACCCTAAGGTGGTGACAAAATGGAGTGAAAATTTGTTTAAAAATCAGTCGTTTTTCCGTAGTTCAGTGTATTCACCTGTAGAATTTACCATCAAATTTACCTCATCTAATTTAAATTAGTAACAATAATGTCTGACGGTGAAGAACAACATCATAAGGAAACCTGAACCTGAGAAATATTCTTGCAGTACCACCGACCATCAAATTTACCTCATCTAATTTAAATTAGTAAGAATGTCTGACGGTGAAGAACAACATCATAAGGAAACCTGAACCTGAGAAATATTCTTGCAGTACCACCGCATGTCTTCAATACGTCGTAGACTGGCGTCACGTGGTTATTATGCCCATACCTTCCTTCTGAAGGAGACCTATGGCGTTATAGTGAGCCTAGGTTTTTTTTATATATTATTGGATGCAAACGAACAGGTGGGTCACCTGATGGTAAGTGATCAGTGGGGGAAGGGGAAGGGGGAAGAGGAGATGGGCGTCCAGCGCTGACTAAACGAAACGCAACAATGCAAGCACTGTTACTTCACGTTGGTTTTCTGTGAGAGGGTGGTACTACCTCGGGCGAGCCGACCTATTCATGCTGAAACCAGTAGTAGCTTCAGCGGGGCTCTACTACTTATAAAAGGTTCATGATAATGATAAAATAAACAGTCGAAACTACTTACTTACTGTGTACAAAATGCATGCAAAGCCACAGGAAACTGAAGTCCTGATGAAGTTATATGTATTGGGCCAGATTGATAGTTAAGTTAAGCAGTTCGTAGGGTTAATAATTTGTAGTCTATAAAGGTGCCGGATAATTAATTCTCTTCAAGTCTTCGATTTCCCCTCAATTTTATATTTTTCTCTATGTCGCAGTACAATATGAAAACTTTCCGATCATACTCAAGTTTCTTTGTAATCCTTGCAAAGGCAAGACTGTAAGTTCAGATTTTGTTATTAATCAATCTCCATTTCATCATATCTTCAATCCATCATAAATTCTCTTAGTCTGTGTTTTGTACTATGTATATAACATAGGAATTCAGGAATAGACTTTCTTGACATTTTATCTAAATCTGCTTAAGGATTAATATGATTTGCTAGTTTAGATTTTGTCTCTCCCTTGAGGACAATATATTCTTGCGTTAGTTGAGTACTTAGGGCGTGTAAGGGTACTAAGTACACATACAAACCCACTTATTACTAAACAATATGTTTCTTACAGTCTGCTCTTGGACAGTGTCTCGGTCGCATGACTGCTCTCCAATCTCCGATCTCTCCCAGCCGCACCGGTCTGGGCCTTGAAGGATTCGGATACGACAGTCCGGCTATGGAAGGTAATTGGGCGAGACGTGCTGGTTGCAATAACATCATCCCTGCTCCGGAGCTTGCTGCTTCTTGTGGGGGCGGTCTCTCTGTATCCAGCTCCTCTGCTACAGCACCTACAGGGCTTGCCGTAACTTCTGAAAATGCATACGAAGGCCCCGTAGCAGTTACGGGTAATTTGCCATTCTTGGGTACTGCGGCTATGGAGGGCGTCTTCTCTACTGGCGGTACTGGTGCCATTAACTATGGTTGCGGCGATGGAGCTGTTGCTATTACTGCTGAAAGCCCCGTCGACGCTAGTGTGGCTCCCGCGGCTATCGCTTCAAATTCAATTGCTCCTACAACAATCACCGCAGCCGCTACATCTCCTGCTGCTATCAACTCTGCTATTACACCATGGGGCTTCAAAGGTTTCCAGTCACGTGGATGTGGATGGGGCGGCCCCTCTCTTTAGTAAACATAAACTTTAAGATCAAATATTTAACTTCGATATACTAAGTAATGTAATAAGATAGAATAAATAAAATTATTAATCATAAAAAGTGTATATTTTTTATTAAATAATTCACAAATTGCTTTTGACTCAATAAGCAACGTTACTAAATTTTTGTGTAAAGATATTAAGAGTCAATTATTAAAAGAAGATTAAAGTATTTGGTGGGGCAGGCGTATAAATAGCCGTGCTCCACCATGCGGTTTAAAAAACTTATTATGTCTGAACACGGAGATGCGTCGACACTATACCTGATTAATGTAATAAACAATAACATATATTATTTCAAGCTAGTAAGTAGTAAGACAAATAGTGGTGGGAGTAAACACTGTATCGGATAGAGGGTGAGCAGTGTCTCGCTTGCCTTCCGATGTTGGAGAACCGTGAGACATACGCTCTTCTCGCTTTCTTTCTTTCTCGTTGTTCGGGTTGCGTGTACTGCGTTCAGGTGGCGTGATGAATTCCGAACACAATCTATGCTATTCAAAGGCGATTGATGAATAATGAAAATGTTTTCCCTTTTTTTTTTTATCGTGGGGAAATCCCTTATGGATACGCCACCCTCCCGGGGGAGAGGGTGGGTTATGTCTGATTCGCACAGACTAAAACCCCACGGTATACCGACAGACCGTTTTGTGGGGGCGGCAAGGGATCGAACAAGCTAATCAACCTTGTAGAGCGGAAGGTGACCGCCGGGCTCCTACTTATAGAGGAGCAGACCGGGCACACACCGGCTGCCCCCCCTCGTCCGCCGGACCCGTGCAATGAGGAAATGGGCCCCCCGGCCCATCCCCTCAGGTCCGGCTACGGTGGCAGGAAGAGTTGGGCAAAGCGCCGCCTCCTCCTGCCGGTCCTCTGTTGGCGGAGACGGCCACTCAGCGGGTCTGCTTCACGGGCCCTCTCCGCTGCCTCCTTCTGCGAGATGACCTCCTCGCAGAAGGAGGCCATTGCTCGCCACGCCTGTTCGCTGCCGAGCATGGCCGAAACCACACTCAGCAGCGACAAATCT
>MU159775.1:20661-54451 GCA_015888305.1 Antheraea pernyi
CGTTTGTTTCTACATAACTCAGCGTTTATAGCAACGTATAAGAATAACTTAAGTATATAGACAATACGGGCATATTATATCTATATAATAAAAGATTTAAGATATATTATTCGATAACGTATAGCTTATAATTTTCATTACTTTCTTATATAGTGTTAGTGAGCACTGAGTTTGGTATATAGTAGGTTGAAAATCCAGGTATGTTGCTGATGATAAATCCCATCCCATTCGATATATTATTAGTATTCATATATCTAATGTACACGTTACATGTTACAGTAGATGGCGTTCGTGTCGAAGTTACAAATGTTTTTGAAAAAGCGTTTCTGTAATGTACACACCCACCCACAATGTTATATTTCTTTAATACATTTTAAAAAAGAGCGTGCGGAGCCGCGGGTAACAGCTAGTGTAAAAATAAAACCGTTAGTAATAAAATCACCTGAATATATTAATCCCATTTACTTATCTACTTATCGCTCGTACTTAAGTCGCGCCATCATTAAAATTACAATAACTTTTGATAAAGTGAACCGATTTTAATGAAACCAAGAGTAAAATATGTTACTCGGCGATATGCTTTATGAATTTCTTTATGAGGTATTTCGTGTTCAGACAGACAGACATATAGACTAACCGATAGACAGACATTTCTAAAAATTATTAAAATGTATTTTATTACTTATTGCTAGACACTTGCAACATTTTTTTTCAAAAAAATCCAAAAAGTAGACACCTTTGACTTACATTTTTAGGTCAAGACAAATAAATAGGTATATTCCTATATATGTTGTAGTAGTTTATTTAGAGTTTGTTATAGTTCATAATAAGAGGTATACTAAGCTTATTGTAATTATGCTATATAATAAAACAGTTTTTTTTTTATTCCATAACTTATTCATGTTAAATTTAAACGAAAAAAATAAATGCACAACAAACGACTACAGACAATTCAGAATCGAATCCCGTTAGAACACTAGCTGCACTTGCACCAGCTGGTCCGGCGGACGCTATTACGTTTAACAAACCTCGACAAATTATATATTGAAACCACCCTCATGAATCACTTTATCACGCGTGAAATCCGCGCGAAAGTGCTTTCAGTAGTTTTTGAGTTTATCGTGAACAGACAGACAGACGTGGCAAAGGACTTTATTTTATAATATGTAGGCGATTGATTATTGGAGAATAATATCGACCGCCTCATTAATCTACTTAAATTTGACATGACTTCAATTATGGAACCTTTATGTTGTACATAGAAACACATATTGCGTTTGAAATCTCCAATTACAATTTCTGTCACTGAATAAACACCACTCAATAGAAGTTATCTGTAATAAAACGTACCAAACCCGTACTAAAATTTTCAAAACCAAATTTAGTAGCTTGGACGATTGTTTTTTAATTCTCATTTATATCGAAATGTAGCCAAAAGTATACATATAATATACTACAGTTTAAAAAATTAGGTCTGCATTTTTTATGGAGATAGATCAATTAATGTACATCAGGGGTGCATAGACCACGGGTCTCCGGTGTGGACCGACGCCCTCAGTGCCGCTAACATGCGCGCACTCCGTAGAGCGCAGCGCACGGTGGACGAGGGGAGGTAGCTGGTGTGTACCCAGTCTGCCTCTCTATAGGTAGGACCGTTGGGGCGGTTCTACAAGGTTGATTAGCATTGTACAATCCCTTGCCACCCAAACAATCACGGTCTGGCAGTACACCGTGGGGGTTTAGTCCGTGCGAGTCGGACATAACCCACACTCTCCCCCGAGATGGTGGCGTATCCACAAGGGATTTCACCACGTTAATAAAAAAATATAAAATAAAGGGGTGCATAGACCACCGCCCCTGGTCAAAACACGTACGTCCCGTCAATAGCGAAAAATAAATAACATTGGTTGTGCGAGTTAGCACTCGAAACTAAATTTAAAATTTAATTCTTTTTACACATTTGTTTAGTTGTTTTAATTTATAGCGGCTCGTCTTTACATCACAGTCTGTCAATGTAAGCCTTAGTTCCAAATAGTTTGTGCTTCTCTCATGTACACACAAGTCGCACTGCGCTAACCTCTAACGCTTGGTTAATTCGGTTGAATTGTTTGATATAGTACAGATTGTCTCTTACAGTTACGATGATGGATTCATTGGTAATTACCACATAAACACCGAGTAGTAGTTGGTAGAGCCACGCTGAAGCTATTACTGGTATCATTATGAACAGGTAGGATCGCCCGGGGTAGTACCGTCCTCTCACAGAAAACCGACGTGAAGTGGCAGTGCTTGCATTGTTGCGTTTTGTTCGGTCATTGAGAGCGCCGGAGGACCACCTCGCCTCGCCTTCCCTTCCTCCCCCCAACACAGGCTGGCAAAGCACTTGCAATTCCTCTGGTGTTGCAAGTGTCTATGGACGGTGGTGATCACTTAACCAAAGAACTTAAAACTAATAAAAAGAAAAAGTACAATGACTGCAAACATCTTTCGGATGAAATACATATTATGGACACACACCAGCTTTGCCAAAAAGGGGTATCATATTAGTTATTTATTTTAGTAGTGGCGGATACGGTAGCATCTGTTAATTTATAAAACGAAAATGTAATTTTTTAATTATAAGTATAGTATAAAAAAGGGAAATCTTTTGTTTATATACCTTGCCTCCCAACTCTAAAATATCATAAAGCTAAAGGTAGAAAGGAGTGATGGGAGGTGAGCCTCCGCGCTCTCACTAACCGAACGAAACGCAACAATGCAAGCACTGTTACTTCACGTCACTGTTCTGTGAGGGGTGGTACTACTCCAAGTGAACCAACCCATTCACGCTGAAACCAGTTATAGCTTAAGCATGGCTCTACTACCTAGCGTATATGTACATTTACATGTTCTAAATTGATTAATGAAAACCTTAATTGTTTTTGTGGAAATGGAATATTTACGAGATTTTTTGGGTTCGTTAAGGATGGCCTTAAGTTTCGAATTTAGTGATAAAAAACGTGTTTCAGGGTTCTTTTAGTATAGACTGGTAAAATATATAGAGTCAGCGTCAAAAGACTTGTCCAAACGTCTATTACTTTGTAAAATAAGTGACAATAAAGAATTAATAATCGTGTTTATAAATGCAAAAGATATAAATATTTCGGGGGTAATCTGTATAAATAAATACAAAACATACAATCTGCGATAGCCAATTTATTTATTGTTACGTTATTAATAACCACCACATCCGCAACCGGAGCAACATCCAGCGAGGGCATCTCCTCCGAATCCAACAGCGCCGATAATGGGAACCTGTCCAGCGACAGCGGTCTTACCAGCGACGGGGAGCTCACCAGCTAGAGCAACGTTACCGATGCCGGTACCTCCGTAAGATCCGCAAGAGGGACCAGCCCAACCAGTTCCGTAGCCAAGTCTGTCGTAACCCAGAGCTCCGTAGCCGAGTCCCTCATAACCGAGACCACCGTAGCCGAGACTTCCGCAGCCGCAAGCACCAAACACATTCTATAAGAAAGAAGGATTATGAATCTAAACCAATGATTTATAGCTTTTCTTTCAATTATTACGTCATAATTGGATCAATTATTTATCATATTTCTATGTGTTTTAGAATGACACGAGAATTTCTGGCAGGATCTTAGACTGTCATGCAACGGCCTTTATATTCTTGTGTTATATGACTCTATGTTTTGTGATTTTGATGATTTTTGTACGTACAGTTATTGTTCTGAGATGCCACGAAAACTCCCTGGAAAGGTTCTAACGAGAGGGTCAAGATCTTGTGAGAATAATGAAGTTGTCATAAGACACTCGTAATGTTTTTATCTACTCGACAATTTTACAACAAATTTAGGCCTTTACTCTCCACTAAATAGAATGATATCACTTTATAATTCTAAATCTAAAAGCTCTAATCTAGATATATTCACAAATAGTCTCAGCCAGTATAAACAAATTTATTTAAGTAACTTAAAATAAAAAGAAAATTGGAATGTATGGTTAGTGTTTTTGCTTGTTCTTTTTTTGTTGTTTTTGTTTTAGCTTGTTGTGGTTTTTGTTTTAGCTTTCTCATTTACTTAAGTTATTTGCTGTAGAATATAATAAATACGTCGTAAACACCTATAATTAAGATTGCACTTATATATAGTCATTAAAAATGCATGTTATGTACTATTCTAGTGTAAATCTTGTTGGTATTTCTAAATAAATAAATAAATAGCAGTAATAATCTAGATGAATGATTGCAAAAAAAGAATGACACTAGAGAATTATAACAGTAGGAGTTTGGTAGCTAATATTAGCTTACAGTGCTACCACCTTAGTGTCTATCGTCTCTTAACATTATATGAGATCCAAAGCGAAAATTATGTACAATCCCAGAAACTATTGGAGAGACGATGTTCTATGAATGTCAATGTTATCTGTAGAAAGATTAAATTTAGTGATTTAGTAGAATAGAATATCTATATAAATAAACATAGTCGATATGTTTGTTGTTTCATTGCCTAATTAGGGTCGGTACAATGTGTTTTTCTTTTCCACTCTCCCCTGCCAGATGTTAGTGACAGAGAAGTTGAGGAGTAATAGGTTAGTATGGTATGGGTATATCATGAGAAGAGATGAAAACCATGTAACTAGAAAAGTTTTAACCATGACGGTGGATGGATATAGGAGTAGAAGAAGACCGAAAAAGGTATGTATGGGTTATGTAAAAAATTATATGTATGTAAAAGGTGTGAATAATGAGATGGTATATATTACAGGAGAGTGATTGTGGTTTATCCGGGCTAAACATTGGAAAGCTTGTAAAGATTTGAAAGACTGATTAATGGAAAACTTTTTAGAGAGCTACATATCAATACGCATATATTTATTTTTGTATATCATAGGAGACAAACGAACGGGCTGGTCACCTGATGTTAAGTATTACACCAATCATGTATAGTGTGTCGATGCAGTCAGGAATGGCAATAAATACATCGTAGAAACTGTCACTATTTATTTGGCCAGAGCTTCGCCTTACAATACTCGTTATATAAGAAGTGCGTAGATATCACAGACATGTTGCCTTTTAAAGGTTCATCTATATAAGTCAAAGCTTTTACTATTTATACATAACTCCGCAAAATAATTTAAGTAACACAAAAATAATAAAGTATGAACAAATTAATGTTATTTAAGCTATACAACAATTTTATATAATAATCCTTATTTATGTATCTCGAATGTGTTTACTAATCTATGTCGATATGTAGATCAGCGACATCTAGCCTTTCATGGCCGAACTATGAAGTCCGAACTATGAAGTCAAAGAATATACTATTTATTATTCATAATGATCAAACTAATGATTCAATTCTATATAATGATATTCTTATTTACGTCTTATTAAAATCTATAAAATAATATTTATTCTTATTTATGTATCTTTATTATGGTGGCGCTAATATCAATGTTCCGGTCGTGTTGTAGTCTCGTCTCTTGATGTGATGCAGCGGCGCCGACGGTGGGTGCTAATATAAGTGATCACCATTGTCCATAGGCATAAGCAACACCAGGGGAGTCGCAAGTGCGTTGCCCGTTAGTGTTTGGGGGGAAGGAGGAACGAAGAGGGGATGAGAGGTGGGCCTCCTGCGCTCTCACTGACCGAACGATAAGCAATAATGCAAGCACTTCGGTGTTTCTGTGAGAGGGTGGTACTGCCGCGGGAAAGCCGACACATTCAAGCGGAAACCATTAATAGCTTCAGCGTGGCTCTATCACCTAATAAATCTAAATAAGGGCTAAGCAGTAGTGATAAAAATTAACAAAGATATCTTTTAAACGTTTGCAGGGGTTATATGATAATGATAAAATTGCTAATAATAAAATAATTGTAAAGAAAACCTGCAATTAAAAGACATAACTAAATTAAATAACAAAACTGTTTTCATGGGAGCATAGTCGTGCGCAAAAAGTATTTTATAGTAAAGCCGAAAAACAGAAAGTCGAATCGTAAACATAACTACAACCCTAGCGCACCCTTTAATCTCTGTGCGTGTAATATATAAACAAAACGTAAGTACCGTGTTATGATAAGTCTGCAACGCGTACAATGTCATATTATTGGATTAGAAATTCTTAACAATTTTGTAACCACGTTCGATAGAATAACAGAATATATAAAAGCCCTTTCCATTCTATAAGCATCATTCGAGTCTGTAACTCAATAACAACAATGGCATCCAAAACCCTCTTCGTTCTCGCTTCTGCTCTTTTCGTTCAGGTATTGAATTATATATTTGCTTAATATCTATAAGCTACTGTCATTTGATCTTCAACTCATACTTATAAGCCTTTCAAATATGTAAGTTTACATTCATTTCCTCCTATATTTTTTTGCTATCTGGACCACGTTTGAATAGCCTTACAGCATCAATGCATCCTGATTGATCTCCAGTTAGAAGCATAACCTTACTTTAATTATTCTATATTTAGGAAATCATCATTGGTAAGCAAATGAGCTTTCCATCAATGATTCTAGGTCTCTTAACGACGCAACGTACAGATTTTCAAACAATACCAACTCTTGAAAAAGCTATAAAAGGCTACTACATCATATCATATCGAGAAACGTATATTGTTTATATAAAATTAAATATTATATTATTACAACAAATCTCAAGATCAGTCAAATAAATTTGGATAAAAAAAATTAATTCGTCTTTTTATGTTTTGTAAACTTTAGCATTTGACCACAATGGCATCTGATGTTAAATTACGTAGTCTAAGATGATAAATACGGTCGGCGTTATTACAAAAAAGTATTACATACACCGCACTTGCCCGAGGGAATTTCGCGTTATCCTTTTTCGAAAGTCTAACCTAACGTAACCAAAGCGAGACAAAAGAGTAGGATGGCGAACGTTCAGCGACCGCGGTGCATTTAATACGAGACCTTTTTAAAGCAAGTATTCAATACGTATTTAACTTTTTTGTAATAACACCGAGTTAGTCTAGAGTCGGCTGGTCTGAACTGCAGCTACCGGAACACACCAACAGGTGCTTGGCGACAGACTTTCAATTTGAGAGTGGAAGGAAAGAGGACTTCGAAATAGCCCTACCGCTATGTTATGGTTTCATTGCAATGGCTTCCTTCACCGAAAACTCCTATTCAGTTACATCCTAACCTAAGTCCATCGACGCGGTGTCCGAATACGCTAATAACTAAGCAATAATCGCTTCATAGTGTTCTTGAAGCTAGCCAGATGGGCTTAGAAATAGCCATACCGCTACGTTATTGTTTCATCACAATGATTTCCTTCACCGAAAGCTCCGATTCAGTTAATTCCTTTTTTTTTGCTTTTTAACGTGGAGAGAATATCCATCATAGACTGTCAGGCCCCCGGGGGAGGGCCTTTTTTTTTTACGTGGAGAAAAAAACCCATCATGGACTGTCAGGCCCTCGAGGGAGAGCTTGAACTGAACCGACCACGTTTTTGTGTTGCCACGTAGGGATGGTGCCGTACGGCGACTTTAACCGGCTAAAACTCCACGACAATCAACGCCGCACTATGGGGTGTCCCGGGGTTGCGCAATACCCCCGGCGGCAGGCGTTTCCCACGCCACACCTGACTGAGGCAGCCCAGTTGCGAGACTGCCTCCCAGCCCGCCGAACCCGTGCAATGGGAGTCCACGGCCCCCACCCCTTCCGCCCTGGGTTCGGCTGGCAGCGGAGGGGCTAAGCCACTCCGCCGCCGCCGTCCCTTGATTTTTTACCCAGGTTTACTCCTCATCCGCCTGAGCCACCCTGAGATCCCCTCCGGCCTACGCTATCCTACGCAACCCCACCATCATCCCTCGATCCTAACCCTTTTTTTTTTGTAACGTGGGGAAATCCCTTATGGATACGCCACCCTCCCGGGGGAGAGGGTGGGTTATGTCCGAGTCGCATGGACTAAAACCCCACGGTGTACCGACAGACCATTTTGTGGGGGCGGCAAGGGATCGTTCAAGCTAATCAATCTTGTAGAGCCGCCCCCACGGTCCGCCCGGCGGAAGGTGACCGCCGGGCTCCAACCTATAGAGGGACAGACCGGGTACACACCGGCTGCCCCTCCTCGTCCGCCGGACCTGTACAATGAGGAGATGGGCCCCCCGACCCATCCCCTCAGGTCCGGCTACGGTGGCAGGAGGAGTTGGGCGAAGCGCCTTCTCCTCCTGCCTGTTCTCCTTTGGCGGAGACGGCCACTTTGAGGGTCTGCCTCGCGGACCCTCTCCGCCTGCTCCTTCTGCGAGATGACCTCCTCGCAGAAGGAGGCCATCGCTCGCCAAGCCTGTTCGCTGCTGAGCATGGCCGAGACCACGCTCGGCAGCGATAAGTCCGTTCCCACGGCCGCCGCCAGGATGCGACGCTACTCCCCCCACACAGCACACTCAGACAGCGTGTGCTGCGCGGTATCTTCCTCAGCGCCGCACTCGTGGCAGGCGGCCGTCGGCTCCCTCTCGATCCTAACCCTACCCTACATTCAGCACTACATCCTAACCTAAGTCCATCGACGCGATGTCCGAATACGCTAACAACTAATCAATCATCGCTTCATAGTGTCCTGTTTAAGAGTCATCATGAATAAAAAGAACATAGACTACAGTAACCACGTAACATATTTATTAAATACTATAATCTTGTTTATATCTTTACAGTCTGCTCTGAGCCAGTGTCTTGGTCGTATCGGCACCGGCTGGGGTTACGACGGAATTGCCTATGATGGTTTGGGCTACGGCGGTGCCTGGAACGGACGCGTTGGCTGCGGCTGTGGTGGTATCGTTCCCGCTGCTGAACTCGCTGCATCCTATGGCGGTGGTCTTGGAGTCGCCAGTTCCTCTGCTATTCCTCCCGTCGGTTTGGGTGTAGCCTCCGAGAACGCATATGAAGGTTGTGTAGCAGTTGCCGGAAATTTGCCGTTCCTTGGAACCGCGGGTGTTGAGGGTGCGTTCCCTACCGCTGGTGCTGGTGTCATCAACTACGGCTGCGGTGATGGAGTTATCGCTATTACCGCTGAAGGTCCCCTTAATGGTGCTATCGCTCCCGCCAGCATCGCTGAAGGTCCCCTCAATGGTGCTATCGCTCCCGCCAGCATCGCTCCTACTGGTATTGCTCCATTCGGTCTAGGCTACAAAGGTATCGCCGGTCGCGGATGCGGATGTGGTTGCGGTGGCATCTATTAAATATAAATTAAACGAAAAATATCCTACATTTGAAAAAAAAAAACTTTTTATAGCATAGTATCCAAAATTATTTTTACCTCTCTAAATTCTATTACACCTTTTTATAGTGCATACGCCGAAAATTAAACCCGCGTTGTGATTAATCAGGTTAACCTCAGAATGTGTTTTAAAGTCTGGTAAGCATTGGTAAGCATGTATTGAGGCGGTTAGTATCTGGCCGTACTACTTAATGTTAATAATACCAATATAGTTGAGTAAATCACCTATAGATATTAAAGAGAATTTGTTAAGATAAAAGATAAAGAATAAGTCTTTGAAATTATAATCTTGAATTATCTTTATAGTGAACTGATAATTGCTTCAGTTGTACCCCATCTCAGGGTTAGTTAGGATAAGAAAGGATCCACTCTTTGCTCTTATACTTCAGTATGTACATTGCTATTAATATATCGAAATAAAATGTTAATTTAATGTTATCAAAATAGAAGTCCACGTTGCTATTTCTTTTTATTGCATCACATTTGTACGCAAATGTCTATATATTTAAGAGAAGATACTCTGTGCTTTAGTATCAATAACATATCACATTTCCATAGCTTTATAAATTCTTGTTTGTTGTTTATACGTTTGTTGCATTGTACAAAAACTACTGGACGGATTTTAACGAAATTTAGTATGATAATTTATACTAATATTAAAAAAAATTGGTGGTAGAGCCACGCTGAACCTATTACCCGGTTTCAGCCTGAATGGGTCGGCTCGCCCGGGGTAGTACCACCACCCGACCCACAGAAACACCCAAGTGAAGTAACAATGCTTGCGTTGTTGGGTTTCATTCGGTCAGTGAGAGCGCCGGAGGCCCACTTCCCTTTCCCCCCCCCGTACCCTCTCTCCCCTCCTCCCAAACATGGAGTAGCAACGCACTTGCGACTTTCGCGATGTTGCAAGTGTTTATGGACGGTGGTGATCACTTGATATCAGGATCCGCCTGTTCGTTTGCTTCCTGATATAAAAAAATAAAGCTCAAGAGTTTAATTGCTTGAACGTGTAAATCTCAGGAACTGCTGGTTCGATTTCAATAATTCTATCAGTTTTAGATATCCCATTTATTGTTGAACG
This sequence comes from Antheraea pernyi, assembly GCA_015888305.1. Lineage (NCBI taxonomy): Eukaryota > Metazoa > Arthropoda > Insecta > Lepidoptera > Saturniidae > Antheraea > Antheraea pernyi. Next base: position 30,988 of record MU159775.1, read on the forward strand.
CTACAGGCTATATCATCACGTTAACACCAATTGAAGCAGTGCCCCAGTGAATAATGTTTTAAAATTGTATTTTTTCCCTTTTGGCACGGGCCACTTCGTTGGGCGGTAAACATATAACACTTCTTCTTCTTACCCTTATCCCACATAAGTAGGGTCGGTACAACATGTTTCTCATGTTGTGGTATAAGATTTGGCTTCATTTTTACGATCAGCCGCCTGCCTGACATCAACCCTTCTTGGGATTATTTTGTTGTACCATTGTGTTTATGATTATTATTATATAGTTACGAAGTCTGATGGGCTCTTTTAACCTTAAAATTTTTCGTTCCGGTTAAAAACGAAGTTCTTCCAGATTATGGTTTGCATGCTATATTGCCATTTTTTTTTTCAGGATTCGTGGTTTCAGATTCTTCACAGTAATAATAATATAATATTAGATATAATAAACCATTATAGAAATACAAAATATGAAAACTATAATAGAAAAATATATGCAAATAAAATGACATGTTAATGTCTTCTAAAAAAACATTCTATTAAAACATCTAACACATCTATAAAAAATCTACTTTTTGTGACTTAAATATAAAAGTTTGATATATACTGTTGGTGATATTTTGTAGGCGTTATCAATCTCTACAACTTTTGTCTGGAACTCAATCATATATATCACATCGTTAAGGCAGCGTTCGTAAGAAATGTTTTCGTTCGACCGTTTTTTCTCCGACTTACTTTGCAAATCCGAATAACACAAAAAAGTCTTTTTATTTTTGTGGTAAATATATCTAATCTTTTGGATTAATATATATATATATATAGCTCACTTACAAATAAGGTGGATTTCTATTGGTAAAAGAATATTCGAAAATCGGTTTAGTAGTTCCTGAGATTACCCCCCACAACGTCATAAACTCACAAAGTTTACCTCTTTATAATGTTAGTATAGATTAACATTATATGAGCGAAGTTATTTTTATATTTGTATTTTTTATATTGATTTAACATTTCAGAGATCTGCATACGGTACGTTATTTGTTAGCATTATAAAACTGAATTAAGGTATACCATTACCTTATTTATTTTAAGGTTTCTACTATTGTTTTTGTAATGGTTACATTTAAAAGAATATATCAGATATTTGTCATAAAATGATTATATCCAATAAACGTCGCGGCTAAAGTCTTCTTCTTCTTCTTACCGTTATCCCACATAAGTAGGGCTGGTACAACATGTTTGTCATGTTGTGGTATATGATTTGGCTTAATTTTTACGATCGGCCGCCTGCCTGACATCAACCCTCCTTGGGATTATTTTATTGTACCACTGTATTTATAATTATTATTATATAGTTACGAAGTCTGATGGGATCTTTTAGCCTTACAATTTTTCTGTAGGCTTTAGCTTTTGTAGGCTATTTATAGTGTCTGCTTGAGCGGCACCACCGTTCCGGTTAATAACAAAGTTCTTCAAGATTATGGTTTGCTTGCTATATTGCCATTTTTATGTAACAGAAAACTAGCCAACTAGCCAACGTCGCGGCTAAAGTATAATGTTTATAATAAAAATCATAGAGCATACCATTGGTAACATTTCGCTTACGTTTCATTAAAATTTGTTTACTGTATGAAAAGTGTGCAAGCATTACTGAAAAGCGACTGTTTAGATGTCAATTACATGTTTCTCGTTTTATTTTTAGATACTTAATTCTTATGCTAAAAAAAATGTGTGTGTACTTATGTACACTAGTTAGAAGCTATACTTCTTTGGCGTAACAAGATAAAAATCTTTTCAAATTTTTTATCTTTCGCCTTATTCTACGTTTGTAGAAAAAACGACACTAACAATAGAAAAAAGGTATTTAATACATTGAAAGTTTTAATACAAAGAAAGAAAATGTTGACTATAGCTAACTTCAGGTTGTCGGTTTTTCGTGACGGTGTGTGCGCGTGTCGTAAAAATTTACTCTTATCATTTTCCCTAACGCGCCAAAAGAAGTATAACTTCAAAAACACTATATTTTAATTTAATATAGGTATTTTAAAGTATATTTTCTTCAATTTGGGCCCTAAGAAGGCACTTATGAACGTAAAAACTACTACCGGGACGGACAAACAACCCAGTCATTGGAAAAACCAGCAAGAAACTCAATCTGGTTATCTTTTTCAAATATTCGAGTATATACTACATTACATAATATACAATACATTACACGTCCCAATCGTTTTTAATGGATGTACAGAGATGAGTCAATTCCAGACATCATCATCGTTCACATATTGATCCATAATATCTATAATAGCCTTTTGACGCAAAAACCCGCTTGACATAGCGCTTAAACACGCAATCTTGCGAATCGGTAATATGCTTTAGGACGTTGTTGTAAAACCTAACACTAGTTCTTAAAAAGCTGTTACAGGTTTTACTGAACCTGAAACATGGGGACAACCATTTCGTCACAGTTTCTATCATATAAATCACGTCGGTTTTGTCCGAAATCCAGCAGATAATATTGTATACAAAAAAAATTGTAGACAAAGTATATGTTTCCTATGAATTTTTTCATATATTTCTCTCTCTACATAAAGTATAGTATTCAAATAACTGTAAATTCGGGTGTTAATTGAGACACAATCTATGCGGAACTGATTTATTGCGTGCGACGGTGTATACATATATTGTTATTTACACATACCGACATTACATACATCACAATTTTCTCCCCTTAGATTATATTGAACTTACTTAAATTATTGCTATAATTAGTTGAATATTAAGTACATATCTAGTTTGCCCCCTCAGGGACTAAATGAACAGAGTGTATGTACTTTGCCGATTTTTACTGACGTAGTATATATATCAGTCTTACGCATAGTAATTAATTAAACCCAATACTGCTCGCAACTGTGATATATTTTGTGGAACTGGGGCGTTACTTATTGCCTCTACTTTGTTTTTGTCAGAGTGCAAGCCCTCTTTATTAATTTTATATCCCATCCTCGTCGCTAATGTAAATTCGGGTGTTAATTGAGACACAATCTATGCGGAACTGATTTATTGCGTGCGACGGTTTATACATATATTGTTATTTACACATACCGACATTACATACATCACAATAACAAACAACGCAAATGAAGTCACGGGTATAAGAAATGAATGTAGTTTCATGTAATTTATAAAACATATCACAAAGAAAATATTACTATACGTTCTTTGATTATCCACTAGCTATTTTCGAGTTCGTCCGCGTGAAATAACGCTAACACGCAACGTAAGATCTCAAAAGGAAAATAATCCGATTTTAAACATTCGTCATTGATACTGCGCTCCTATTGGTCTTAGCATGATGATAGATAGATAGCTCGATATTTTTTTTTATTATAGTTCAGTCAAAATGACTGCACTGTGCCTGATGGTAAGCACAGTACAATCCAAAAACAATTGCGACCACCGAGTGACACATTATACATCGCCGGTCGCCGCTATCATGCCGGCCTGCGAAAAGCTGGATATGCACAGGCGGATCCCGAAACGCGACCCGCAGAAGCGAATCACTATGACGGTCTTTTTCGCCATATACATGTTGGTTGCGACACAGTCAGGCTGTAAAACCCTACCACCCCTCTTTCGCTATTGCCTCGTTCGTTACTCAGCAAGGTGTACCACGTGCAGGTGAGGTTGGCTTGGGTGTCTCGATTCTTAGATGTTATTCGACACCCCTTACACCCCAAAAATAGAGCTACCTAACACTGAAAGAATTTTAAAAATCGGTTTATAAGATCCAGATATTACCCCCTACAACCTCACAAACTTTACCTCCTAATGTTAATAGCTTCTGCCCGCGACGTCGTCTGCGTAAAATAGTTACTTTGAGCTGACACTTACACGCAGAGGAAGCTCTGAAAAGGAAAGAAGAGCCTGATTTTGATAATTTATTTATTGATGCTGCGCTCCTATTGGTCTTAACGTGATGATATAGCCTTTCTCGATAATTGGGCTATCTAACACTGAAAGAATTTTTGAAATCGGACCTGTAGTATCAGATATTAGTACCCCCTACAACCTCATAAACTTTGCCTCTTTATAATATGATATATATATACTAGCGGTCCCTGCGGACGTTGTCCTACTTTGATAATTTAAAAAAAAAACCTAAAAGCCAACCGCAGCGCCACCTACCTTTTTTTTTAACGTGGGGAAATCCCTTATGGATACGTCACCCTCCCGGGGGAGAGGGTGGGTTATGTCCAAGTCGCACGGATTAAAACCCCATGGTGTACCGACAGACCGTTTTGTGGGGGCGGCAAGGGATCGTGCAAGCTAATCAACCTTGTAGAGCCGCCCCCACAGTCCGCCCGGCGGAAGGTGACCGCCGGGTTCCTACCTATAGAGGGAAAGACCGGGTACACACCGGCTGCCCCCCCTTGTCCGCCGGACCTGTGCTATGAGGAGATGGGCCCCCCGGCCCATCCCCTCAAGTCCGGCTACGGTGGCAGGAGGAGTTGGGCGAAGCGCCTTCTCCTCCTGCCTGATCTTCTTTGGCAGAGACGACCACTCAGCGGGTCTGCCTCGCGGGCCCTCTCCGCCTCCTCCTTCTGCGAAACGACCTCCTCGCAAAAGGAGGCCATCGCTCGCCAAGCCTGTTCGCTGCTGAGCATGGCTGAAACCACGCTCGGCAGCGATAAGTCCGTTCCCACGACCGCCGCCAGACTGCGGCGCTGCACCCCCCACGCAGCACACTGAGACAATCTTATCTTATGATCTAAATTAAACCCAATACGGCTCGCAACTGTGATATATTTTGTGAAACTGGGGCGTTACTTATTGCCTCTACTTTGTTTTTGTCAGAGTGCAAGCCCTCTTTATTAATTTTATATCCCATCCTCGTCGCTAATGTAAATTCGGGTGTTAATTGAGACACAATCTATGCGGAACTGATTTATTGCGTGCGACGGTTTATACATATATTGTTATTTACACATACCGACATTACATACATCACAATAACAAACAACGCAAATGAAGTCACGGGTATAAGAAATGAATGTAGTTTCATGTAATTTATAAAACATATCACAAAGAAAATATTACTATACGTTCTTTGATTATCCACTAGCTATTTTCGAGTTCGTCCGCGTGAAATAACGCTAACACGCAACGTAAGATCTCAAAAGGAAAATAATCCGATTTTAAACATTCGTCATTGATACTGCGCTCCTATTGGTCTTAGCATGATGATAGATAGATAGCTCGATATTTTTTTTTATTATAGTTCAGTCAAAATGACTGCACTGTGCCTGATGGTAAGCACAGTACAATCCAAAAACAATTGCGACCACCGAGTGACACATTATACATCGCCGGTCGCCGCTATCATGCCGGCCTGCGAAAAGCTGGATATGCACAGGCGGATCCCGAAACGCGACCCGCAGAAGCGAATCACTATGACGGTCTTTTTCGCCATATACATGTTGGTTGCGACACAGTCAGGCTGTAAAACCCTACCACCCCTCTTTCGCTATTGCCTCGTTCGTTACTCAGCAAGGTGTACCACGTGCAGGTGAGGTTGGCTTGGGTGTCTCGATTCTTAGATGTTATTCGACACCCCTTACACCCCAAAAATAGAGCTACCTAACACTGAAAGAATTTTAAAAATCGGTTTATAAGATCCAGATATTACCCCCTACAACCTCACAAACTTTACCTCCTAATGTTAATAGCTTCTGCCCGCGACGTCGTCTGCGTAAAATAGTTACTTTGAGCTGACACTTACACGCAGAGGAAGCTCTGAAAAGGAAAGAAGAGCCTGATTTTGATAATTTATTTATTGATGCTGCGCTCCTATTGGTCTTAACGTGATGATATAGCCTTTCTCGATAATTGGGCTATCTAACACTGAAAGAATTTTTGAAATCGGACCTGTAGTATCAGATATTAGTACCCCCTACAACCTCATAAACTTTGCCTCTTTATAATATGATATATATATACTAGCGGTCCCTGCGGACGTTGTCCTACTTTGATAATTTAAAAAAAAAACCTAAAAGCCAACCGCAGCGCCACCTACCTTTTTTTTTAACGTGGGGAAATCCCTTATGGATACGTCACCCTCCCGGGGGAGAGGGTGGGTTATGTCCAAGTCGCACGGATTAAAACCCCATGGTGTACCGACAGACCGTTTTGTGGGGGCGGCAAGGGATCGTGCAAGCTAATCAACCTTGTAGAGCCGCCCCCACAGTCCGCCCGGCGGAAGGTGACCGCCGGGTTCCTACCTATAGAGGGAAAGACCGGGTACACACCGGCTGCCCCCCCTTGTCCGCCGGACCTGTGCTATGAGGAGATGGGCCCCCCGGCCCATCCCCTCAAGTCCGGCTACGGTGGCAGGAGGAGTTGGGCGAAGCGCCTTCTCCTCCTGCCTGATCTTCTTTGGCAGAGACGACCACTCAGCGGGTCTGCCTCGCGGGCCCTCTCCGCCTCCTCCTTCTGCGAAACGACCTCCTCGCAAAAGGAGGCCATCGCTCGCCAAGCCTGTTCGCTGCTGAGCATGGCTGAAACCACGCTCGGCAGCGATAAGTCCGTTCCCACGACCGCCGCCAGACTGCGGCGCTGCTCCCCCCACGCAGCACACTGAGACAGAGTGTGCTGCGCGGTATCTTCGACAGCGCCGCACTCGTAGCGCCACCTACCTGGTCCAATTGAGTTAGTATTAATGATACGGAAAATTCGTTAAGAACTTTTTTATAGAGCGTCAAAAGAATTACAAAATTGCTATTTAAGTTTTTATTCTATCTCTATAGTTTAGCCGCAAAAGATAGACAACGCAAAATTATTAAAAATTCATATTTGAATCCGTAGAAATTTAGATATTAAAGATAGAAATTTGACTTAATCAATTCTTTGTTGATAATGTATCGATTAATGAGACCTATCCATTAATTTTTACAAATTAAGACTATTCACAGCTTGCAAGTGACAAAAATGTTCAAAATTTTTTACCCCTATATTTTTGCATGGGAAAATTTAAAGTTCGTTGGAGGACCTCTTAAAATTGAAATTAAGAGCTGTCTTTTGGGCATAAATTTTGTTTAATAATAATTTGGCGTGAGAACAAGAAAAAAAACATTTCGACTTTTTTGGACACCATAATATATACATAATCATAGTATACATATAGATAGAAAAGCATTTATTATGTAAATATGTATCAGAAAATTGGAAACAAATTTTCAAACATAACCTTTTGTAGGTGGTAGAGCCACGCTGAAGCTATTATTACTGGTTTCAGCATGAATGGGTACAAAAACCGACGTGAAGTAACAGTGCTTGCATTGTTGCGTTTCGTTCGGTCAGTGAGAGTGCCGGAGGCCCACCTCCTCTCCCCACCCTCTTCCCTTACTTCCGCTCTCTCCCAAAACAGGTTAGCAACGCACTTGCGACTCCCCTGGTGTTGCAAGTGTCTATGGACGGTGGTGATCAAATCTATGTGTAACAAGTATTAGCGTATATAATAAAAACTGATAAAGTAACTGGATAAACGGAAAGACTATCGAAATATTTATATCATAATCTTACGTTATCAGTCCAATATTGCTGACGTATTGTATTATACAACGATTTACTTAACCATTTGTGTTATTTGTCAATAACAAAATTTCCCTACAAACCTTTATAACGCAGATAAAGAAATCATTTATAATCACGAACAGCTGATTAGCAATTCACTATTCACCTATACTTTACGTTGATAATTATACAAATGGCAGCCAAAGTTTTCTCCGTCTTCTGCGTTCTATCACTATTGAAACAGGTAATGATGGATAATATTCCATAACTTGCGAATAGAATACTGATATTAATATACTGGTTGTTTTTAAAATACAATGTATAGAAGCAAGTTGTTTGGAGAATTCTAAGAATATTTTTCTTTAAGTCATAAACCGACCACAATTTCTGGAGAATACTTTTTGTTAAATCGAATCTTCTTTATATTATTTTAGAGTGTAGATACTGATAACCAATTATCTTTATTAAAATGATAGATATTTATATGTGATACTTATGCAGAATACAAATAGTAACACTCTAAATCTGCAGATATCTTCTATGTTTAGTGTTTTACCTTCTTAGCCTACATTCTCATTTAATATTTGATGGTCAAACAAATTTTAAAAAACCGGGTCCCGTGCCGAAACATATATTGACTCAACTATTTGTTTTATTTTTCCAGTATGTTCTCAGTCAATGCCTTGGCCGCGAACCAATCATAGGCATGGGTATGTCTAACACTTTTGGATGGCCCTATGATGGTCCTTACGACGGAGCCTACGGACCTGCATTACCTGGAGCCGCTAGCCCTTTCGCTCCTGCTTGTGGCCTTGCTGCCGCTTATGGTGGTGGACTTTCTGTAATCAGCACATCTCCAATCGCGCCTACTGGATTGACTGTTGACTCTCAAAATGCAATTGAAGGTGTCGTTACAGTAACAGGTCAGCTACCATTCCTGGGTGCTGTAGCTACTGATGGAGTATTCTCAACTGCCGGAGCTGGTGCTGTATCATATGGCTGCGGTGATGGAACCGTTGCTATCATTGCAGAAGCGCCTATAGCTGCCGCTGCCGCACCGTCAGCTTTTGGTTACGGATCAGGGGTCCCTCAGTACGGTTACGGAACTGCCATGCCTGGTTACAATAGCATAGCTCCATTTGGAGGATACGGATGCAGTACTCTATATTAAAATTTAATTTACAGTGATAATAAAGTTGTTTTTGTTTAGTTGCTTCTCATCTATGATTGTTTTGTAACCTACACATATTTTGTTAACATATGCCATAATGCAATGACTGTTTTGTATGTTCTGCGGTTCTGGTAAAACATTAATAGTGCTACTCAAAATCGAACGTATAAAATCATAAACTTAAATATGTTTGCGGTCTGAGGAAGTTAAATATATTGACTACTTCCTAGGTGGGTAAATATATACGAAACATTCATTTCGAAACTGGAAAAATTACAGATAAGACTAAGCCTTTTTGAATAACGAAACGTAGTGTCATCACAAGTTATTATTCGCTTATGAAAGGATTTTTATTATTCACTTAGTTACGCATATTATATCAGCTAATCAGCGTACCATTTGATCATGTTCAGAACGCTGAAATATATTTGAAAACACTTTCTTATAAAACAAACAGTTGATTCTAAAATCAGTGGTTCATAATTACAGCCATATTTCATAAGTTACTTTCGCTGACAATCAACTCTATAGACTAGTGAGTGTTAGAGAAAAAAGAAATTATAGGACAAAGTGCATACGAAAATGTCGCTTATCTTGAAAATATATGATACAAAATAGACTAAGTTGTGATATTATAGTATTTTTATCGCTCTCTGAATAATTTTCCAACTGTAAAAAATAATCCTATATTATTGACAACATAATATCCTTAAGAATACTAAATATACTAAAAAGTTCAGACAAATCAAATTATAGAAATAAAAATAAAATACAAATATGTAATAACAGTAAATAAAATGTATTGCTAAAAAAATAATAACAAACTTTAGTAAATATATGGTGGTTTACAACCGCATCCGCACGCGCAAGTCGCGGTGATGGTGACAGTGCCAGCAGCGGATGCGGTACCACCAAACTGGACCGCACCAACGATAGGCATCTGTCCTCCGACAGCTGTGTTACCAGCCACTGGTATATCTCCATCGACAGCTACGTTGCCAGTGCCAGCTCCACCAAAAGTGCCAGCCAGTGGCGCACACCTCCCATAGCCGGATCGACTGCCGTAACCAGCCCGTTTTTCATACCCACCCCAAGAGCGACCATTCCATCCTCGATATCCCCAAGGTCCTTTCAGACTGAGAGCTGGTTTGGAAAATCCAAGAACGGGAGTTACATTTCTAAGTGGAGCGTTGACACCAAAGCGTTGACTAACGACATGCTGTAAAGAAGACATATTTAGTTGGGCATGATTTTTTCTTTTTAATTTTTTAATTAGCAATGCGGTAATGAGGTTTCGGCAGCCAAAATCAGTGTCTTTAAAATTAAATATGCTTAATAACTTAAGGACTTTTGCTATTTCAAGACGAACATGGTATTTATAGGAAGATAAGAACTTGGAGCTACTAATAAATTAGTACATTATTAGTTACATCCCCGAACTATTACAGATAACAAATACATTTCTAATATCTTACCATCAGCTTCCATATTCTAGCTACTTTTAAAAAAATAGCCTAAAGATCAAAATCAACACCATATAACTTATTTGGAAATATCTGCTTTAGAATTTCGAGGGTTTATGTCAGAAGTAGGTAAGAATTTGTTTCATGAAATTTTTGTAGTTTTATCAATTATATCTCAATGTAAAATACTATTATCATGGTTGCCGGTTTCCGTTTTGATTTTAAGATCAGGTAGCATCAAATACGACGGAAGATGGTAGTTACAACGACTATATACCAGAACATATTCAAAATAGTAGCACTCTTAGGCATTCGTATTACGGGATCACATAGCACATTACAAGAACAGAGTTGTTAGTATCTGAACCAGGTTGGGTCGTGTAAACCCTCCACATTGAGGAAAATAATGACCATGTGATAACAGTAACCTCTATAGACGCAAACTTAATCAAATAACATATATAAAACTACCTATATTATTCGCTGCAGTCAATTTTTGAACTGCACCTTATTTTCCATAACGATTTCACACTGAGAACAAAGCAATTTTTAAATTCCATTAACTCTTTAAAACGCTTTAGAAGAATTCACATAATTTTAAAAGTCTCCGATATGAGTGAATTTGCGTACGAGTCTATTACGTCAAGTATAATTTTATAGACTTTCTCTCACCTGGAATAAACAAACTTGAAGGCAAAGAAACAGGATACCTAGATACGACATGTTAAGTCACTGCTCAATCGAATTCAGTTAACACAATAAAGCGAATTATTAAACTCGACGTTTATATAAGACCCTGTAAATTCATACGATTATGTAACAGCCTTTATATATTTTAGCAAACCTACAAGCAGAGACCATTCCTCATTAAAAACTAAAGGCAGGTATTACAAAATATTGTCTACAGTAGATTAAATATATTTTAGTTGATGGATCTATAACCGAATTGAATTACCAAATTGTCAAAACAACTTTCCCAACGGTAAATGAAATCGATAAAAGTTATGAAAATAATATGACCCAATAATGAATTTTCCTTGTAACCTATAAAATTTACGAAACCGAACATCACGTAACCTTAGCGACTGCACAAATGTCACATAAATGTGATAATGTTATGATCCGTTCTGTATAAAAATGGGTGAAAATGGCACAGTAACCCACTTTACAGTCACTTCACCGTCTGCAGCGGATACTGAGGATGGTGGCGAAGGCTATCCTTATTTTATGTGCTCAGGCGCTCCTGGCCAAGGTATAATTTTGTAATTAATTTACGTAATATATCCGACGTGATGGAATAGTAGATGGAGTAGTAAAATTTTCTCTTAATTTTTTCTACGTTTCTACTTCCTCGATTGCGAACTATTGATATCTATTCTTCACATTTCGTTATTTCAATGTATGCTTTACTAATAATTACATAAAGGTTCATTATGTAATTATTGCATTTGATCGGACTGCGAAATAGACCTGACTGATCGCTTTACATGCATTCAAATAACTACTTTACAGAGCATCTGCAGTTATATTATATTGTGCTTTATTACAGTTAGACATCTTCCAAGTTTCATTTCACCTTTCTAATAATTCTTATTTTTAATTATCCATAATTTTCTTTTTGTACTTTCGTTAATATTGCTCAACTGTCAATACAGACTCCAAAATATTCCTATCACTTTTTCTTACCTAGATGTAGTCTATTAATTTCTATAATGTTTAACTTTATAGAATATGCCACAATTCTCGGGTAAAATGATCTTTAATAAGGCCATACTTTTATGTTTATGTTCGTGATTATTATAGTTATAAGTTTTAGCGCATTGATTATAAAGGTTATTTACTTAATGTGACCAAAGTACACATTAGAAATACTTAAAATTGTATCTTTGTTTTCTCTAGGGGTGTAAGGGGTATCGAATAACATCTAAGACTTGAGACATCCAAACCAACCTCACCTGCACGTGGTGCACCCCGCCGAATAACGAACGAGGCAATGGCGAAAGCGGGGTGATAGGGTTTTACAGCCTGACTGGGTCGCAACCACCATGTATATGGCGAATAAGCCAGTCATAGTGATTCGCTTCTGCGGGTCGCGTTTCGAGATCAGCCTGTGCATATCCGGTGGTCGCCATTGTTTTTGAATTGTACTGTGTTTACCATCAGGCACAGTACAGTCATTTTGTCGTGCTACTATAAAAAAAAAACCCTCTAAATTAATGTACCAATTACAGTCAATGATCAAGAAGTTTTAATCATTCAATTAAAATATTAATTAATTTGCAGTTCGCTCTGAGCCAATGTTATGGCCTAGGAGTGTTGGGAGCTCCACCAATTGATTACTGGGGCTACGGTGGAAGACTAGGCTGTGGTGGTTTTTGTAAGCCAGGACCGGCTGGCCTTGGACTAAACCCTACCTGTGGCGGTAACTTAATGGTGACCAGCTGCTCTCCTATCGCTCCTACTGGTTTGAGAGTAACATCTGAGAATATTATAGAAGGCGTACTCACTGTAATTGGGAACTTGCCATTTTTGGGCGCTGTAGTTACTGATGGCGCGTTCCCGTCTACTGGTGCCGGTGCTGTCTCATACGGATGTGGTGATGGATGTGTTAGTATTACTGCCGAGAACGTTAATGTTCCCCCACCAATAGCTCCAGCCATTCCACCTATGCTTGGCTTTGGGGGAGTTTCTCCGTTTAGCCTACCATATGGACGCGGAACTGCATTCGGATACAGAGGTAGATGTGGTTGCGGTATCTAAACTGTCAGAAGAAAATTTATCTTTTAGACAGTAGCGGTAGCAAGAAATTTATAGGTTTTTTTTAAAATAATTTTGTATTAATATTTTGCAATTGTTATCAAACGACGCTTGAAATCCAACCAGAACTTTCAAAGATCTAAAAGAGCAAAACTGTCATCGATTTAAATAGAACTGTCTCCGTTTTATTACAATAAAGTTAAATACGTATTATATACTTGCTTTAAAAAGGATTCGTAATAAATGCACCGCACTCGCACGAGGCAAGTTCGCGTTATCTTTTTCACAAGTCTAACTTAACGTAACCGAAGCGAGACAAAAAAGCAAGATGGCGAACAATTTTAAAGCAAGTATTCAATACGTATTTAACTTTTTTGTAATAACACCGTCTTAGTTTAGTTCTCGAATCTTGGATTTAACCGCGTATCGTTGTATCGTCGATTGTATGATTTTAAAAAAAATATAAAGTTGTATAAAATCTTATTGTATTTTACTTTGTTTTCAATATAAAACGCAGAAACAGTGCGTATTTGAAGAACATCACGTCACAGTCCGGAATTTAAATCTGGACCCGTTATGAATTCCCGAAGGCTAGTGAAAAAATATTGAAAGAAAATTAAGTGGTAATTATTAATATATAGTGGATATACAAGATCTGCCTATTTAAACGTTCAAAAGAAATTTTCAGAAACCTGTGGTCTTTCTGTCACTAGATTCTGGTCAACTAAGATGTATATTTAAATTTATACATAGCAATAAGCTATATATATGAAAATGTAAGCATTATGTATAGTGTATTACTAATTAAGTATGAAGTTAGATAGTTAAAATTAAAGTTTTGAAGTTATACTTCTTTTGGCGCGTTAGGGAAAAATGATGAGAGTAAATTTTTACGATGCGCACGGGCACCGTCACGAAAAACCGACACACTGAAGTTATTACGATACGCGCGCACAGCATTATGTAAAACCACCACCCTGAAGTTAGCTATAGTCAACTTTTCCTATTGTTAGTGTCGTTATTTCTACAAACGTAGAATAAGGCGAAAAATTTTGAAAATATTTTTATCTTGCTACGCCAAAGAAGTATAACTTCTAACGCGTGTACATAAGTACACACACATTTTTTTTTGTTACCAAGGGTCGAACATGAGAAGTAAACAATATTATACAACTAATATAATTTTTTTGTGTATTTACAATATATGGACTTGAACAACGTAACATATCTATTTACTTCTGTTAATTACAATGTTAATTAATTACCCACAGCATAAAGTAATTATCTTAATGCAGTCAGTTGAAAAACTACATGGAATTAACAAATGTTTTTTTTTTTTAAATACAATTAACACATGAACTTTTTTAGATTAAAAATACCATGAAACAATAACTAATGAAAAGGGTTATCATTCCGAATCCAGAGTTAGAAATGTTATATTAGCAATACTTCAATAAACTTATCACTATTAATAAGAAAAACAACTATAATATGATCACTGCGTAAAACAAAAACAAAGAAATATATAAAAAATAACAATTTATTTACAAAATTAATACAAATATGTTAAACTAATAAATAGGACCACAATCGGGTCCCGTATACGGGCCAGGCCATCTGTAGTCTTCCACAAAAGATGGGCCATAAGGATATAAACCAGTATAATCTATGGGATCAATTACTGGTGCGGCTGGTATAAATGAAGATGCTATAATAGGACCTTCACCAACAATTCGAACAGCGCCATCACCGCAGCCGTACGAAACTGCGCCAGCGCCAACTGTTGGAAACTCGCCTGACACAGACACACTAGCTATGAAAGGTAGCTGACCTGCTACAGAGACAGTACCTTCTATATAGTTCTCTGATATAACGGATAGACTTGCAGGTGGGATAGATGGGCCACAAGCCTGCGGCATTCCTCCTCCGTACAGTTGCCCTGGGAAATTCGGCCCTGAAGCGAAAGGATTTAGCCCTCCAAAACCAGCAGGCCAATTAGATCCATAAGGACTATCAAAAGGACTGACGTTTAAACTATCTATAACCCCAACGCCATATCCGTCAAAGGGTAATAAATCCATACTGTCGTAAGGAAGACCATCATAGCCCCAACCAAGTCCGCCAGGGCCAGGAAATCCGCCACCAATACATTGGCTGTATGCAGTCTGTAATAGAATTATCATATTATTAGTAAATCTTCATTACAATCACTATTCAAACATAAAATAACAAAAAGTGTTTATGTTGTTTGAAATAATTGGTAAATTAGAAAAAACGGTAAAAATAGATTTTGATCATATAAAATTATACAAATTTAATTTTCGACGGCCGTATTTAAATTTCTCCATCCCTCCCATCATTTTATTCGATAAAAAAAGCAAGATAAAAAATTTATTTCTAATACGTCAAGCCCCATGTTAAATAAATGTGAAAAGTGTCGTTATTTAGGTGTGGTTCAACATCATTATAATTTTTTTTTCTTTAATGCTTTTAGACTTTAAACTAACGATATGAACGATATCCAAGTCAAAAAAGCAAACTTGGTCAAAAACGAACATTCTATTTCATGTTAATGCTAGAAACCTTTACGTGGAGATTTCAAGAGATATGACATATAACTGTTACCCATATTTTTGCAAAGTACCGCCTTTTGGAGTGCTTGTTAAATATTACCAATTCTACTGGCAATGAATTAATTATAGTTAAAGTTATCATTGAAAAATTATCAAACACAAACAAGACTCTGTCAATTTACATTCATTGCTCCAATATCTTCACGCACGCATAGACCAAAACACTGTGACAATGTACATAACCTGTTTTGGTGATTCATAAATGTTCAATGTCTGATGTCATTTCTATTCCTTTTCTATTTTCTATAATTAGCCAAGACTGCTCAGTAGAATCTTCCTTTATAGAGTTTATGGTACATAACTCGCAGTTAACTATGTTATTCTACCGCAATAATAGCATAATTACCTGAGCAAACACAGCCTCGACGCACAATAGGAAGAAAACCTTAACGGCCATATTGCTGAATCTGCTTGAACGTCGCCGACGAGTGATATCAAAACAAGACCGATATCCACTTATATCATCCTTATCAAATCGATTTCTGTAACAAAACACTATCGATATTACCCACTGAATCAAATTTAGTAATCGATAAGCCTTCATTACATTATAAATATGATTAAAAATCTACTGTTACCCAATTTACTGATGTATAAAAAGATCACCTTTTTATTGTCCGTCATTATGTGTCACTTTATTTGATAAAACAATGTCAAGCTTCACTGTTCTTTTATTTTGCGTTCAAGTTCTGTTGATACAGGTAATTGTTATTTCTTAAGTGGAAACTTCTTTAACCTTGTTATGATTTGGAACTCGATTAGACAAAAAAGCGACATTAAAATTTAATCAAATGAAAACTTATTCAATCCTCACCAACCTTTTTGACCGCATAGCTATCTAGAACATAAATTTATCTATATATACGTATTACATTGTATGGATAACATCGAGATAAAGTGTCAATTCTAGATTCCTAAAGCTACAATTTTCTACAACTTTGCCTATACTACGCGCAAGCTCGATTTTACGACTGTATTTAGAGCGGCCAAAAATATTGACGAGGACTGTACAACGATACGAAATAAAGACTGCAACGTACCTTCAGATAATTAAGAGTTCAATGGAAAAATAGTTGAAAAAATCTAAGGCATTATTTTTATTTTTAGAATGTCTTCGGCCAATATCTTGGATATGGTGGTATCGGTGGACCAGCAACCATCGGTTCCACTGTTAGTACGCCTCTAGGATTACCATCTCCTGGTTATAACACCTACGGCTATAAAGGTAACTGTGACGCTGGTTATGGAGGAATCGGTTTCGGGAACTTAGCCGCTATGGGAGAGCTACCAGTCTCTGGAACCACAGTTGTTGCTGGACAGGTTCCTATTATAGGGGCTGTTGAATTTGGTGGTACCGCTGCCGCTGCTGGTATCGTCTCCATGTCTGGTAGCTGTGGATGCGGTTGTAATAATCCCTACGCATATTAAGATTCTGAAAATCTTATTTATAGTTTAATAAATTATTTTATTTTAATACAAATGGTTTCAATTCCCCTATACCTTGGTTTATTCATAAAATAATAGAGAAGAGTACTAGAAAATTAAACGTTGAGACAATTGCAAGTTTTGCAAATATTATAATAATATATTTATTTATTTAATATAAGCGGGCCCGGCAGACCTTATCCCGCCCTGATAATTAAAAACGTTGACAAACTATTATTATTATTTTTTTATATCATAGTAGGCAACGGACAGATGTGTCACCTGATGTTAAGTGATCACCACCGTCCATAGACACTAGCCACATTAGGGAAGTCGCAGTGTTTCGACGAGGGGAAAGGAAAGAGGAGCGGGGAGTGGGAGGCAGAGCGGGAAGGGAACGGGGAAGGAGAGGGAGGGGAGAGGGGAATCGAGCCTCCGACACTCGCACTGATTGAACAAAACAGAACAATGCAAGCACCATTACTTCATGTCGGTTTTCTGTTAGAGGGGGGTACTACCCCGGACAAGCCGACCCATTCATGCTGAAACCAGCGTGGCTCTACCTACCACCTTACTACCTAATTATAACCTTCTTCATAAATAACTTTATCTACTTATGAAAGCTGCGTGACAATCCGTTCAGTAGTTTATTGCGAACAGACAGACAGACGTGGCAAAGGACTCTGTTTTATAATATGTAGTGGAGTTAAATTAAATTAAGGCAATAGGAATATTTATTACATGATTTCTACTATTGTTTTTATAGGTGTTATAAAGTTAATATATCCTATATATTATTAATGCGTGAAGCCGAAAGTTTGTACCCCTTTTTAAGCGAATTGCGGGAACAGATGAACTTGAAATTTGGCATAGTTAACATTTATATGGAGGAGAAGTGCAGAAAGCTATTTTTTTAAATATAAAAATGCATTGCAAGCATATTAAATTAATTAAAATATACCTTACTCACCTACTGCTTGAATTTTACACAACATATACACACATGTAAATGAAAAAGACATTTTGACGTCATTTTACTCTTACGTTCTAATTACATTTTCAATATTTTTTACATGACTGACGTTGTGTGCCTTACACGTCCTTTGAAATCTGGTTAAATTGTAGGTTAATTTTATGATAATATAATATGTAAAATCATAATATACTTTAATAATTAATTGATAAATAATTTATCTTTAGTAAATTTATGGAACCACAGAAATTATTATTATTCTTTTTGCTTTTACTGAATGTTAAATGGGAGGAGCCGGTAGCATCGGAGGGTCGGGGAATAATTCTCCCACGACCCTCGCAACCACCTCCGGCCGGAGGGTCTCCGTCGCCGGGGGCGCCCAGGATCGCAGCTTCTTGCGCACGATCCTGTACGGGCGCCCCCATGGATCCCCCTCCAGCGTCTGGAGCAGCTCCTCCCATGCTGCTTCTTTCGCCCGGCTGATGGCAGCCTGCAGGGTCTTCCTGCACTCCCTGTAGCTGCCATACAGCCGGGCCTCCGCCTCCGGGTCACGGTGTAGGAGAACAAAACTGCTTTGACTTTATGTCACTTTGGTTCATGTTGTCATAAGAGTAAAGCAATATTACTAAAGTCAAAGCCAATATTTTAATGTTTTGGTATCTTTTTATGGCGAACTCTATTCAAATGATGATGATTTAATAAAAAAAATAGTCAAAAAATACGCTGTAAAATCAAAATAAGAAAATTTGTTTACTCATGAAAGTAATCCATGACTTAGATCATCTTTGTTTTGGATTCATCATTTGATTCTAATGTATATCCATTACTTTTCTAAGCAATGAGACTATATTTAATTCAATATCACTCAGAAATACCATCCATGGTGCCGTGCACAATTAATTTGAAAGTTGTGTCATGAGTTGCGATAAATTTCTTTATTTTCGTATAGTTATGTTTACTTACAATTTGAGAGTCTTACCACCATATGTAACCGCCTGTTTTTGTCTCAAATTTATAATTAATTTCACTTTTTATTTAGATATAGATGTTATTATGTTTATATAATTTGAAGTGAAAAATAACTGATGAAAACGTTTGATTATAGAATCCCATTGACACAGGAACCCTAATAAAGATCAAACTTTAAAAAATCAATAAACTATGGTCGATAGGCGACCACTGGGCGCCAACTAGTATATATATAATAAGTGTTAAAAAGTATTACAAAGAATATATTTGACATTTGAAATAAAAGTATTATATCCAATAAACATGACTGTTCATCGTTCATCCTGAAACCAGTAATAGCTTCAACTTGGCTCTACCACTTACCAAAAATCTATATATAGAATAACTTAGCTATAGCTATAACTTAGCACAACACTGGCTGTATGATAAAGATAGCCATAATTGTGGAAGCACCTTATTATAGACGCTTATATTGAAGATGGCATCAGTCCCAAGTCACATGTCTACGTTTATTATTGTTTGTTTGTTTACGGTGAAATCTCAATATCATAACGGTTAATAAAATGAAATATGTTCCTTGTAATGGAAAAAATAAAATGGTTTGAAATGAATCATTTTGTGTATAAAGAATATCGTCAGGCACATTATTGTCAATAACAATATTGACTGGCAGTGTTAAATTCAGGTTTTTAAAAGCATTTAAAAGTTACTGAAAACAAATATTCCCAAAATTTATAAATAATAAATCAAAATTTTGACCTGTAAAGGTGTGATGAGCATTAAAAACAAAAGGTTAACCGGCTACCAGGTATCCTAAATCCTGTTTTGGAAGGGCATAATACTAATACTAATACGTACTATAGTTGTACCAATCGTCAAAAATAAAACTGGTGATGTGTCCGATATAAACAATTATAGACCAATTTCTCTAGCCACAGTGGCCGCTAAAGTACTGGACAGTCTGCTGAGTCAGCACTTGCACAAACACGTCTCGCTAAATGACGCTCAGTTTGGATTCAGGCCCGGTCTTTCCACCGAGAGTGCTATCCTGTGCCTCAAGCAAACTGTGCAGTATTACACGAGTAGAAAGACCCCAATATATGCTGTTTATCTTGATTTATCGAAAGCCTTCGATCTGGTTTCGTACGATATTCTTTGGGATAAATTAAGGCATGAAACTTGTCTACCTGGAGAAATCGTGTTATTGTTTATGTATTGGTATAAGAACCAAAAGAACTTTGTAAGGTGGGCAGGTTCTCTTTCGGAGGAGTACGGACTGAATTGCGGGGTGAGGCAGGGGGGACTTACCTCTCCTACGCTCTTCAATCTGTACGTTAACCGACTGATTGACGAGCTCAGCAACACCGGCATTGGGTGTCATATAGACGGAGTGTGTATGAATAACATCAGTTACGCAGATGATATGGTGCTGCTGAGCCCTTCCATCGGTGCTTTACGAAGGCTCTTGAAAATTTGTGAGACCTACGCGGTGGTTCATGGACTTAAATATAACGTGGAAAAGAGTGAAATAATGATTTTCAGGCCGGATAAAAAACGATATACTCTCGTTTCGAATTTCACTTTATGTGGTACAACTCTAAACAAAGTGGAGCAATTTAAGTATTTGGGCCACTGGGTCACCGAGGACCTTAAGGATAATGTAGACGTGGATAGGGAGCGCAGGGCGCTGTCTGTCCGATGCAATATGTTGGCCCGTAGGTTTTCCCGGTGTACAGAGACAGTTAAGTTAATATATTTGACATTTGAAATAAAAGTATTATATCCAATAAACATGACTGTTCATCGTTCATCCTGAAACCAGTAATAGCTTCAACTTGGCTCTACCACTTACCAAAAATCTATATATAGAATAACTTAGCTATAGCTATAACTTAGCACAACACTGGCTGTATGATAAAGATAGCCATAATTGTGGAAGCACCTTATTATAGACGCTTATATTGAAGATGGCATCAGTCCCAAGTCACATGTCTACGTTTATCATTGTTTGTTTGTTTACGGTGAAATCTCAATATCATAACGGTTAATAAAATGAAATATGTTCCTTGTAATGGAAAAAATAAAATGGTTTGAAATGAATCATTTTGTGTATAAAGAATATCGTCAGGCACATTATTGTCAATAACAATATTGACTGGCAGTGTTAAATTCAGGTTTTTAAAAGCATTTAAAAGTTACTGAAAACAAATATTCCCAAAATTTATAAATAATAAATCAAAATTTTGACCTGTAAAGGTGTGATGAGCATTAAAAACAAAAGGTTAACCGGCTACCAGGTATCCTGAATCCTGTTTTGGAAGGGCATAATATATCTTATTAAAGAACCAGCTTTTCTAAAATTCTCATTTTTCCAACGTTGCCGACTCTTGTACTAAGGTATCGCAAAAAAGTCTATTTAAATTAACTAATTTCTTTTCTTTCGTTATTCTGGAGAACCCCTTGCGTTTTATGGGACAAAAAGTATCCTACCTTATAATATCAGTTATTACTGTCAAGTTTGGTTAAAATCGGTTAAGTACTTTCAGCGTGATGCGTGTTCACAGGGACAGACAGACAGACAGACAAAAATTGTAAAAAGATTATTTTTGGCTTCTATATCGATAACAAAGTCTACCCCGACTATAATTTTCAAAAAATATTTAATGTACAGATTTGACCTTGCTACAGTTTTATTATTCATTATTATTATCTTCAAATTTTGTCATGTTACATTTCATTTTTTTATATATCGTATAGCAATCCAAAACCAACAACGACTAATAATATAATAGAGATCATCTCGCAGAAGGAGGCCCGTGAGTAGGCTTTGAGAAGTCCCCTCCGACAGGGGAGGGCTGGCAGGAGGGGGAGACGGCACGTCCGACTCCTTCCGCTACCGTAGCCGAGCCTGAGGGGATGGGCCGAGGAAGCCATCTCCTCATTGCACATGTTTGGCTGACGAGGGGAAGCAGCTGGCTGTGTACCCAGCTTGTCTCCCTATTAGAATGGAGCCTGGCGACCACCTTGCCAGGCTGCCGCAAGGGACGGTTCTCAGGTAGATACAGTGGATTGATCTCTGGCGCTATAAAATTGTAATACAATTTTCTCTTTTTAGTTAAAAATAAAACTGAACTGAAACGATTTACAAATTTTTTGTAGGTGGTAGAGAGTTTGAATGCTCGCATACAAATCTCTCAATAGTCTCTCTAAAACTTGTTTATATTATTGTGGAAAATCTTTGCGGATACACACCAAAAGTATGAATAGGAATACAAGTAACACAACCACAAGTTATTAGTTATTCCTGTATTTCGTATAAGAAAAGCGTCGTTTATTGTTTAGTAACCGCAACCGCAACCGCATCCACAGCAGCGTCCGGCGATGGAAACAGCACCAGCAGCGAGGGCATCTCCGCCAAATCCTACAGCACCGATGATGGGAACCTGTCCGGCGACAGCGGTTTTACCTGCGACGGGGAGCTCTCCAGCGACAGCAACGTTACCAATACCGACACCTCCGTAAGATCCGCAACCAGATCCAGCCCAATCAGCTCCGTAGCCGAGTCCGTCGTAACCGAGAGCTCCGTAGCCGAGTCCGTCGTAGCCGAGAGCTCCATAGCCGAGACCTCCACAGCCACAGCTTTTAAGGCCGCAGGCACCAAATACGTTCTAAGGAAAATTAAATGTAACATAACGCTAGCTTCTACCCGAGACTTCGTTTACGTAAAAGGTGAAAATTTTGTGCCTATAAGTCCTAGCGATGTTGATACATATAGCCTTCTTCGATAAATGAACTATCTAACACTAAAATAATCGTCAAGGAAACAAACTCTTCAGCTTTATAACAATAGTGTATAAATAGGACTAGAAGCATATATCATATTTGGTTAGACTAGAGCTTATTATCTCCTAGACGTAGCCCGGGGGGGAGAGTGGAGGGAGGTGGAGCGCCTGGCCACGATGGCCACAACTCTCGTGGTCAGGCGCATCAGGAGGTTGGGCCTCAGAGTGGCCCTCGAGAAGACCGAGGCCCTACTCTTTCATGGGCCTCGGCGGGGGCCACCTCCTGGGGCTCACATTGTGGTGGAGGGAGCCCGGATCAGGGTGGGGACCCAGATGAAATATCTGGGCCTCCCCCTGGACGGGCGCTGGCGGTTCGAGCCCCACTTTGCGGGGCTCGGACAGCGAATTTATGGGGCGGCTGCGGCGCTCGGCCGGTTACTCCCCAACGTAGGTGGGCCGGGCGCCGGGTGCCGCCGACTCTACATGGGAGTCGTGCGGGCGATGGCCGCCTACGGGGCACCAGTCTGGGCTGATGCCCTCGGTGCCGCCAACGTGCGTGCGCTCCGCAATGCGCAGCGCACGGTGGCACTGAGGGCAATCCGGGCATACCGGACGGTGTCCTCGGCGGCGGCCTTCACGCTCGCCGGCTCCCTGCCCTGGGAGCTGGAGGCAGGAGATCTCGCCGCCGTGTACGAGTTCACGGCGGCGAGAAAACGAAGGGGGGAGCC
>MU159775.1:63876-112760 GCA_015888305.1 Antheraea pernyi
TCCTCAAGCACCCTCCACCCCCGGACACGGCGCGCGACGGTCAGGGCGGCGAACGAAACGTCTATCACCGACCCCCCGTTCCATCGCACGCACGTGTGGACGCTCCCCTGGTTGAGAAGGGACAGCCCTAACTGGGCTGCCCACTCCTCAACGGCCATGCCCCTCAGGTCCGTGACTGCCGCTCCCCAGGTCCTCGATTTAGCATTTCAATCCCCCATGAGGACCACGGGGAGCGGCGACAACCGTCTGACAGCTCCCTGCAGGGAGCCGAGGTACGCCTCGAACTCACTCAGGGGCTTGTTAGGGGAGAAGTACGCCCCCACAATGGCGTACTCTCCCCAGACGGCTGTCACGAACCCGTCCCCACTTTCTCTAGTCACCAAGGACGAACCTCGACCGGCCACGATCGCCACGGAGCCAGCCCGATCCCCAGCCCACTGCGGCTGGGAGGGAACATAGTACGGCTCCGCGGCGACCGCTAGCCCGATACCCCACTCCACCGCTGACTGCACGAACAAATCCTGTGCAGCGGCGGAGTGGTTCAGGTTCGCCTGGAGGAAGTTGCAAATGGTGTGCTCCATCACTGGTCCATAGCAACTTCATCCTGCCTGGCGGTGACTGCCTTCGGGCCTGTTCCCACTGCTGGGAAGTCCCTACCCTTCGTGGTGGGGGGCCGACAGTTGCGGCTCCCCATTACATGCCCCGAGGGCCTTCCCGCATCCGCGCATACGGCGCAAGTCACCTGCCCAATTATCCCCAGGTGGAACGCGGTATGGTTCCAGGTCCAGTCTACCTGATCTGTCTATCTAACCTGATGTACACAACAGTGACTAATAAAGTCAACTGAATATAATAAAGTCTAATCAGAGGAAGTAGAGCCACGCTGAACCTATTACTAGTTTCAACATGAATGGGTCGGCTCGCCCGGAGTAGTACCACTCTCTCGCAGAAAACTGACGTGAAGTAACAGTGCTTGCATTGTTGCTTTTCATTCGA
Source organism: Antheraea pernyi (assembly GCA_015888305.1). NCBI lineage: Eukaryota > Metazoa > Arthropoda > Insecta > Lepidoptera > Saturniidae > Antheraea > Antheraea pernyi. Next base: position 64,873 of record MU159775.1, read on the forward strand.
TCAGTGAGAGCGCCGGATAACCCACTTCCTCTCACCCTCGGCCCTGCCCCACTCCCCTTCCCCTAAACATAGGGTAGCAAAGCACATGTGACACTTCTGGTGTTGCAATTGTCTATGGACGGCGGTGATTACTCAACACCAGGTGAACCACCCGTTAGTTTGCCTTCTTTCATATAAAAAAACAATATTACCTACTTTTCTCTCGTACTTAAGCCGCGTCGCCATTAAAGTTACAATAACTTTTGAAAGGCCGAACCGATTTTAATAAAACAAAAACTAATCGTTACTCGAAGATATACTTTATGATTTTATATATTTTATCTTCAACGCAGCACTTTACCAGTGAAGCATGTTAAAACAAACAGCAGACAGGCATTTCTTAAAACTATTGAAATGTATTTTATTACCTATTCCTAGACACCTGCAACAATTATTTTTCACGAAATTCAAAAATGTACAAACACCTTACACGAAGGGAATGTACTCCAAATAATACAATTTTTTTTTTACGTGTGGACATCCTTTATAGATACGCCACCCTCTCGGGAGAGAGAGTGGGTTATGTCCGACTCGCACGAACTAAAACCCCACGGTGCACCGTCCGTCGCATGGTAGGGCCGGCCAGGGATCGAACCTGCTGTCTACCTGAGTAACCGCCTCTGCGGCAGCCTGGAAAGTGAACGCCAGGCTTCGTCTTACTATAGAGAGACTACTGGGTACACAACCAGTCGTCTCCCCTCGTCAGCCTCACCTGTGCAATGAGGAGATGGGTCATCCGACCCCCGACACATCTCCTCAGGTTCGGCTCGGGAATAATACCATATCACCGCAGAGTTACTAGCTTCACATTTTCGTTATTTAAAAAATAAGCTTCCATTAAATCAAATCGTTTTTGATAAGCCATTTTTCCATTCAATGATAAATTATTAATTACTTACATAAGTAAACAGATGGATCTTTGAGTAAAAGTGCTTTAGCTTGATCCATTGAATTTATAAGTATTGATTTCATGGTTTTCTTTTCATTAAATTACCAAGTATGTTACAGATACTTCACCCTTGTGATTGACCCTAACGATCAATGCAATAAAATTACAGGTGTAGTTTATACAGATTTTAATTGGTTCGATTACCGGGTGAAGCAAGAGAATTTTCGAAAATCTTTGAATGCAGTTTTATGTCTTTACAAAAATAAAGGAATGTTTCTTTGGGTAATATTTGCTATCTCTATTATTTAAAGTACTTTCCCTCCAGGTGACATTAAAAAATTCCACTCTGTATACTGTATATAGCTGTAGATGTGTGTAAAAACAGATGTCTGAAAAGGATAATGAACGTGTGCATGTATAATTTTATAAAGTCGAAAGTACTAGAATGAAGTTAGTATGTGTGCGTTGAGTCTCTTGGTGCCAGAATGCAACGAAGTTAATGAAATATGTAGTTAAAAATGTTGCATAATGGGATAGCGATCAAGAATACTTACATATAATGCACGGGGCCGTACGCCTCATGTCGGTACAGGTCGATAGTAGCAAGTCAATAGTACCAACGAAAGTCGTTTAATTTGTTGATAGAGATAGTAAAACAACCAAGTAAAATGCAGTAAATTTTGTATTAAATTTTGTTATAAGCGTCATGTAATAAACAGCTTACAGGCGGCCGCAACCGCAACCGCAGCCTCCGAGGCCGTAGCCTTTATAGCCGATACCAGCGCCGTATCCAAGTCCGAGTCCATCATAGCCGATACCGCCGCCATAGCCGCGCTCAGCGGTGATACCGACAGCTCCGTCACCGCAACCGTATTTGATAACACCAGCACCAGCAGTGGGGAACACGCCTTCAACACCAGCGGTACCCAGGAACGGCAAGTTACCGGCTACTTCTACGCAACCTTCGTACGCGTTCTCAGAGGCTACAGCAAGTCCAGTGGGAGCAGCGCAAGAGGAGCTGGCGACGCCGAGACCACCGCCGTAGGAAGCAGCGAGCTCAGCAGCGGGAGCGATACCACCACAGCCGCAACCGACGCGACCGTTCCAGGCACCGTCGTATCCCCAACCGTTGCCGATACGACCGACACACTGGCTCAGAGCAGACTACAAAGACAAATCATAATTTAACTACGGATTAAATAATGTGTACATATTATTACATACAACCTTAATTTAGTTATGCTGCAACATGGGCTATGAAAGCTGAGCGAAAATGTATCTCAAAGTTACAAAATTTGTATAAAAAGTGATTCGAGTAGAGCTATTAGCTTACACTGGAAGTTGTTCCGTAGGCTTTCATGTTAAGGGAGTTTTTTTTACCTTAGTAAACATACTCGTAAATTTCACCAGATTTAAAAATATCAGTTTGCATTCTCAATAGACATATTCTGTAATATCGTAAAAAATGCTTAAACTAGAGGTACCTAGATTTTATTAATTCCTGAAGTCAAGCACATAAACTGAATAATCTATTAAATAAGTTCCTGCAATTAGGCGAGTAATACCTCGTTGAAGTCTCAAAAGTATTTAATATGAGAGTTTTTGACGGGATCTTGGAATGTCATGTAATGGTCTTTATATTTTATCTTGTGTTATTTGGCTCTACATATATTGTGTAATGTTGGTGGTGCTTTACGTAATATAGTTTGGTTATTATGCACAAGTGAAGTGGATCGGAAATAATACCACACAGCATGGATTCTGACTTGCCACAAATATAATAAACCATTATAAAAATACTAAATATGAAAACTATAATAGAAAAATAGATGCAAATAAAAAAATAAATAAATGTAATATCGTATTAAGCATTTAAAAAAATGCTTAAACTAGAGGTACCTAGATTTTATTAATTCCTGAAGTCAAGCACATAAACTGAATAATCTATTAAACAAGCTCCTGCAATTAGGCGAATACTAAACCTCTTGTTATGGTTCTATGGTTTCATAATATTTATATCTCGTTGAAGTCTCAAAAGTATTTAATACGAGAGTTTTTGACGGGATCTTGGAATGCCATATGTAATGGTCTTTATATTTTATCTTGTGTTATTTAGCTCTATATTGTGTAATGTTGGTGGTGCTTTACGTAATATAATTTGGTTATTATGCACAAGTGAAGTGGATCGGAAATAATACCACAGAGCATGGATTCTGACTTGCCACAAACAATCCCAGGAAAGTTCTAAGAAGATGGTGGCCATCTTGTTAGTTCATTGAAATTATATCAGGAAACTTGTAATATCGATACTCACTTGACAATGGCAGTAATAGTCTACTAAAAGACTGGTTGCCAAAAATAACATAGAAGAAGAAGTATTTAATATAATACCAAATTAATGTATTTTTAAAGCATAATAACATTCATCTATATATTAATACGTGGAGCCTAATCTTTCTATCCCTTTTTAACGGAATTGGGCGAACGGATGAACGTGAAACTTGGCATAGTTAAAGTTTATATGGAGGAGAAGTGCAGAAAGCTATTTATTTTATATAAAATGCATTAGAAGTACATTAAATTAATTAAAATATGCATTACTCACACTACTGCTTCAATTTTACACAACATATACACACATGTAAATAAAAAAGACATTTTGACATCTGTCAATAAAGGACTTCAAAAAAGGTTGTGAAGGAGGTTGTTATGCTCGACTGTATGTATTATTTTACTCTTACGTTCCAATTACCCTTTTTCATTCTACATTCAACAATGATATTAACCCTAATAAAATTCAAACTTAAAAAAATCAATGAACTATGGTCGAATATCGACCTCTGGGCGCCCACTAGTAATACATAAATACAAAAGCTGTCCTACTCTATACAAAAATATTTTTGGCACGAATTTAAAATGTATTTCAAATAACTGCATGTAACAATTATATACATAATCGAAATAAAGAAAAACCAAATATAATAAAATATAGATTAATTTTAATATATTATAAATAGTATGGGTACAAATTATAAGCTTTTAGAAAGAACTTACCTGAACGAAGAGGGCCGAAGCCAAAACAAGAAGAGCCTTAGCTGCCATTGTTATAGTTCTTCGAGAATAAACCCAAGAATAATGTTTTCTATCCACACGAACCTTTTATATAATACATGCTTCATTTATCATATATTACAGCACTAAAATATTTTCCCAATATTGTAAAATGTTTATCAATTTTATTACCAAATCTAAGAACGCACGTATATGGGTCATTACTTAATGAAGAAATTGGGATTGTAAATTTCATAGGTATTCTCTATGTGGTAACTTACGTGTAGGAATGTCCCATTTTTTTGTATAAATACTAAGCACAGGAGATCTATAACAAATCGTGTTTTACGTTGTAACAAACACTATGTCTTCTTTTGCTGTGCTCCTTCTTTGCGTCCAGGCCTGTTTGGTCCAGGTAAGAGTTCTAATATGTAGCTATTCTGTTCCTTAGTTATATTTAGGCTATTACTATCTAGCTCCTTGTTAGCACTAATTAGTTTAAACAAATTTATCTTTAGTCTACAACTACTTTACTACTATATTAGCTGTACCCGCGACATCTTCCGCGTGGAAGGTTATGTAAAATATGATTAATAAAATCGTAGGAATGAATATTCTCTCGTACTTGCGTCGCTTCGTCATTAAAATTACAATAACTTTTGATAGAGTGAACCGATTTTAATGAAACAAAGACTAAATTATTCTCAAAGACATGATTTTTGATCATATTTGGGTGGTTTTATTGTGAACTTACTACTTTAGCAGTAAATCGTGTCCATACGAACGGACAGAAATTTCTAAAAATGATTGAAATGTATTTCATTACTTACTCCAAGACATCTGTAATTTTTCTTTCCGAAATCGAAAAAGTAGAGACATTTACATTCTTATTGCATATATAGATTATACATATACTAGTATTTCCCGAGCCTTCGCAGGCGTTTTCTATGCAATGATTATTTTTTAATCTTTCTAATATCTAACACAATAATTACCTGACGCAAAACTTACGGATTTTTACACTAATTTGCAAAAAACACTCACAATAATAGTTCGGGCTGTCCGTTGATATGTCCATTCAATCATTTATTAATACTCTCTAAAATTTCTATCTGACACTGTTATGGTATCCGCTTTTGATAAACGAGAATTTGCTTAAAGGGGTATTCTGGTGTAGAGGGTCAAAAGAGTTTTTTAAAATGCTGTAAATAAAAAACGGCAAAAATTTGACTATCGGGTTTTATAAATTGTTTAAAAAGTACAATAAAATATGTAAAAAAATCACAATTAAAAAGATTACAAGACCGCAAAGCGAAGACAAAAAACTTGCCCCTGGTTGACACGATTCCATACACCTCGATTAAAACAAATAAACTTGGTTATTTCTTAAAGAGTAAGAACGTAATTTTCATTCCAAGAGAGCGATCCCGATTAAAAAAAGGAATCGGAAAATAACAGCTATTTAAATATAGAGTAATGATTTTCTACTTTTTCTAATTTGGTAATTTTTAAAAATAGTGCAAAATAAAAACAAAAAAGCTCATCTTACGACATGTTAAGAGACTTTGTTCCAAATTTAAAGTAAATCGGTACACTGAAACTCGAGATCGATATCATATCAAACATTCCAAAAAATATAGTTTCAAGAAAAACACATTTAAAGTTTCGGGTAATCATTTTATTTAAATTATTTTATACTTACATTTTTTAATCAGCGATAACGTCCTCTTGTACTTTTCCTATCTATTTTACTAGTGGCCGGTTTTTGAGGTACTTTAACTGAAGTTTATCTGTTCAATAGTTTTATAGGTTTGATAACTTATCAAATGGCGTTTCTGAACACCCAATCATACGATAAATGTCAGTAAAACTCAACGGGCCATTTGACAGTTTATCTTATGGATAATTTTGTTGAGTCAATAACTATTGGTATTTTAACCAAGTAACTCAGAAACCGGGCATTAGATTTTTATTTAAAACGATACTAGATTTTATTTACTCTTGAAATGCACAGCCAAATTAGAGTATTTTATTTTGTAATCAGTTGGTTTATTTGAAACAAAGGATAATTGAGTTTCATCTAATGACTACAGAAGATTTAATTGATGGTATTCGTTTTAAAGAAAGTATTCGGAGACTGCCTTAATATTCTTATTCTTAGCCTCGGTGGCCTAGCTGCCCCCGCTATTGCCGATCCCGTCATCGGTTACTGCGTTCTCAGTTAGTCTAGTCTCAGTCAGTTTCTCAAAGTCGAGAGGTACTTATATTATATCATCCAGATGTATGTATGTATTTTTCCTTTAAGAATGTCTTCGGCGCATGCGGCTATAAACCCGCTTGCGGTTGTGGAGGAGGACTTGGTTACGGTGCTCTCGGTTATGAGGGAATCGGCTATGGTGCTCTCGGCTACGACGGACTCGGTTACGGGGCTGGACGTGGTTGTGGATCTTACGGAGGCCACAGGAGATCTATAACCAATCGTGTTTTACGTTGTAACAAACACTATGTCTACTTTTGCTGTGCTCCTTCTTTGCGTCCAGGCCTGTTTGGTCCAGGTAAGAGTTCTAATATGTAGCTATTCTGTTCCTTAGTTATATTTAGGCTATTACTATCTAGCTCCTTGTTAGCACTAATTAGTTTAAACAAATTTATCTTTAGTCTACAACTACTTTACTACTATATTAGCTGTACCCGCGACATCTTCCGCGTGGAAGGTTATGTAAAATATGATTAATAAAATCGTAGGAATGAATATTCTCTCGTACTTGCGTCGCTTCGTCATTAAAATTACAATAACTTTTGATAGAGTGAACCGATTTTAATGAAACAAAGACTAAATTATTCTCAAAGACATGATTTTTGATCATATTTGGGTGGTTTTATTGTGAACTTACTACTTTAGCAGTAAATCGTGTCCATACGAACGGACAGAAATTTCTAAAAATGATTGAAATGTATTTCATTACTTACTCCAAGACATCTGTAATTTTTCTTTCCGAAATCGAAAAAGTAGAGACATTTACATTCTTATTGCATATATAGATTATACATATACTAGTATTTCCCGAGCCTTCGCAGGCGTTTTCTATGCAATGATTATTTTTTAATCTTTCTAATATCTAACACAATAATTACCTGACGCAAAACTTACGGATTTTTACACAAATTTGCAAAAAAGGTGAGGTAACGTGAAGAGACATTTACGCAGGCCGGCATGACAGCGACGACCTAATATGTAGCTATTCTGTTCCTTAGTTATATTTAGGCTATTACTATTTAGCTCTTTGTTAGTACTCATTAGTTTAAACAAATTTATCTTTAGTCTACAACTACTTTACTACTATATTAGCTGTACCCGCGACATCTTCCGCGTGGAAGGTTATGTAAAATATGATTAATAAAATCGTAGGAATGAATATTCTCTCGTACTTGCGTCGCTTCGTCATTAAAATTACAATAACTTTTGATAGAGTGAACCGATTTTAATGAAACAAAGACTAAATTATTCTCAAAGATATGATTTTTGATTTTATTTGGGTGGTTTTATTATGAACTTACTACTTTAGCAGTAATTCGTGTCCATACAAACGGACAGAAATTTCTAGAAATGATTGAAATGTATTTCATTACTTACTCCAAGACATCTGCAATTTTTTTTTCCGAAATCGAAAAAGTAGAGACATTTACATTTTTATTACATATATAGATATAGATTATACATATATTAGCATTTCCCGAGCCTTCGCAGGCGTTTTCTATGCAATTATTATTTTTTAATCTTTCTTATATCTAACACAATAATTACCTGACGCAAAACTTACGGATTTTTACACAAATTTGCAAAAAAGGTGATGTAACGTGAAGAGACATTTACGCAGGCCGGCATGACAGCGACGACCGCCAGAGGAGGTATCTCTCGGTGGTCGCCGTTGTTTTTGGATTGTACTATGCTTACCATCAGGCACAGGGCAGTCACTTTACCGTGCTACAATAAAAAAAAAACATATGCAGATTTTTACGGATTTAGCAATAATAGTTTGGGTTATCCGTTGATATGTCCATTCAATCAGTTATTAATACTCTCTGAATTTTCTATCTGACACTCTTATGGTATCCGCTTTTGATAAAAGAGAATTTGCTTAAAGAGGTATTCTGGTGTGGAGGGTCAAAACAGTTTTTAAAATAATAGAAATTAAAAAAAACGGTAAAAATTTAACTATCGGGTTTTATAAATTGTTTATTAAAGTTTAAAGAGTAGGAGACTGCCTTAATATTCTTATTCTTGGCCTCAGTGGCCTAGCTGCCCCCGCTATTGCCGATCCCGTCATCGGTTACTGCGTTCTCAGTTAGCCTAGTCTAGTCTCAGTCAGTTTCTCAAAGTCGAGAGGTACTTATATTATATCATCCAGATGTATGTATGTATTTTTCCTTTAAGAATGTCTTCGGCGCATGCGGCTATAAACCCGCTTGCGGTTGTGGAGGAGGACTTGGTTACGGTGCAATGTCAGTAAAACTCAACGGGCCATTTGACAGTTTATCTTATGGATAATTTTGTTGAGTCAATAACTATTGGTATTTTAACCAAGTAACTCAGAAACCGGGCATTAGATTTTTATTTAAAACGATACTAGATTTTATTTACTCTTGAAATGCACAGCCAAATTAGAGTATTTTATTTTGTAATCAGTTGGTTTATTTGAAACAAAGGATAATTGAGTTTCATCTAATGACTACAGAAGATTTAATTGATGGTATTCGTTTTAAAGAAAGTATTCGGAGACTGCCTTAATATTCTTATTCTTAGCCTCGGTGGCCTAGCTGCCCCCGCTATTGCCGATCCCGTCATCGGTTACTGCGTTCTCAGTTAGTCTAGTCTCAGTCAGTTTCTCAAAGTCGAGAGGTACTTATATTATATCATCCAGATGTATGTATGTATTTTTCCTTTAAGAATGTCTTCGGCGCATGCGGCTATAAACCCGCTTGCGGTTGTGGAGGAGGACTTGGTTACGGTGCTCTCGGTTATGAGGGAATCGGCTATGGTGCTCTCGGCTACGACGGACTCGGTTACGGAGCTGGACGTGGTTGTGGATCTTACGGAGGTGAAGGCATCGGTAACGTAGCCGTCGCTGGTGAGCTCCCCGTAGCCGGTACCACCGCTGTAGCCGGACAAGTCCCCATCATCGGCGCTGTTGACTTCTGCGGCCCCGCTACCGCTGGTGGTTGTGTCTCCATCGCCGGACGCTGCCTCGGCTGCGGTTGCGGCTGCGGTTCTGGCTACGCATACTAAAATCAAGAATGACGTTTTTTGCTATACCGAATAAAGAAAGAATGAATTGCTAATAACCGTTTTATTTGTATTTAATGTTAACCTTAGAACATCGTATTTGTAAGCTATTTTGAAAAAATCTTTTTTAGTGGAAATTAGGGTATTTAATTTTATTAATATTGGACCTTTGATTTCAAAGATATGCTAGGCCTTGCTTTGGTATCTCGCTTCAAAATTAAAGAAGAAATGTAGAGCGATTAGGAATAGCTACCCATCTAACTAACGTCAAAGACATTCTGATACATTTTTAAGTCGTATTTTTTATTTGTCATTTTAATTTTCTTTTTTAAATATGTCTCCATATCACATAATTTTGCCATAGTGGAGTGAGATATGTGAGGTACTTGATCGGAAGTCATGGGTATTTACTGTCATAGAAGGCACGCAACAGGAAAACGGAAGTAGCTACCTCATAAATCAATTTCCAATAAAGTCAAGAGAGGTTAATAAAATGTATATTTTTTCATTACTCATCATTTAAAAAAAGCCGGTCAAAGTGAAGTGAAAAAGGTTAATTTAAAGTTTGAACCTTTAATTAACATATGCCCCTTTGGCTCTTTTCAATTCGACATTTGTAACATGAAATATATTATTATAGGATAAGTACATATTTTTTGAGTAAATTTAATGATCTACAAAATTTAAAATATATTATAAAAAATTTAGCGCTTAAATTTTTGATACTATGCGCATATTTTAAGTGAAAAACGTTGAGGGTGTGCCAATTAGGTTAATTAAGGGTCTATTTGAGCAAAATAACTATGTTTCATTAAAGAACATAACACAAGCTTCATGAAACTGAAGTTATTACTGGTTTCGGCATGAATGGGTCGGCTCGCCCGGGGTAGTACCACCCTCTCATAGAAAACCGACGTGAACTAATAGTGCTTACATTGTTGCGTTTTGTTCGGTCAGTGAGAGCGCTGGAAGCCCACGTTCGCTGCCCTCCCCCCTCTCTTTACCCAAAATATAGACTAGTAACGCACTTTCGACTCCCCTGGAATTGTTAGTATCTATGGACGGTGGTGATCACTTAACATCAGGTGACCAATCTGTTCGTTTATCTGCTTCGACATAAAAAAAAGTGTTACACACTTTTAATCAAGTGAAGAACGCATGTAAGTTGAAATATTATGCAGAACATTAAAAATGAAATATATCACAATATCAAAAAAGATTTTATTTTCTTCTTTATTTCATACTAGCCGAACCGTGCCCACTTCGTTGGGCGGTAATACGTAAGCGTGGAATGGTTATTTTGCGCTAAAACGCAGCGGAAGCTCTGAAAAGGAAAAAATACCCCGATTTTGCAACATTCTTCATTACTGCTCCGCTCCTATGGGTCTTAGCGTGATAATATATATATATATATATATATACTGAAAAATAATGAATGATTTATAAATATTTCGTCTGTCTTTAACGATTTCTTAGATTAATGTTGGTAAAACGGATTTAAAAAAAAGACACGCTACTATCTAGTTTCTTGTAGTCAGTTGAATCATAGTTGTAGTTCATTATCTTTGTTTTAGCAAACCAATTCTTTTTATGACACAATATTACTGTCGCGCGACACATGAGATGGCGTCATCTTGTCATTTTTAGTATTCTAACATACTGTTAATCTGTTTCTAAAATTGTTGAAGGAACATGTAAAATCTTAAGTAAAATCAGGTGCAACCACGTTATATTTTCCAATACGTATATGAAAAATATAATTATTCTGCTATTTATTATTCGTTGTATATTGTTTTTACTAATTAAATTGAATTATGTATTAGTTCATAATATACACAAGAACAAATACAAAGCAGAAACTAAAGTGTGTGAAAGATAAACGTTACTCGTAGTTAAATTCGAATTGCGAATAACAAATATTCGCGTTACTGTCCAGTCATTATAAATGACTATACAATAAAAACAGCAAATTGTTCAATAGCAGAACAATTCACAAATTATTCAAATTTCAACAATTTATGACAACAATTATTGTAAAATAACACAATAAATTATTGATATACAGCTGTCATTATAATGAGTAATTCTAAGTAACCCAAAAACTTATGAAAATCGTAATGATGATTCTCAATATTTATAAAATGATTTGTTTGCGTACAATATTTACAGAGATAATAAAACAAGCAAGAAAAATGCAGTGAGTTTTGTATTAAACTTTGTTGTTGGTATTATGTAATAAACAGCTTACAGACGGCCACAACCGCAACCGCAGCCTCCGAGACCGTAGCCTTTGTAGCCAATACCAGCACCGTAGCCTAGACCAACACCGTCATAGCCGAAACCAAGACCATCATAGCCAAAACCAAGACCGTCATAGCCGAAGCCAGCTCCATAGCCACGCTCAGCGGTGATACCGACAGCTCCGTCACCGCAGCCGTAGTTGATTACACCAGCGCCAGCAGTGGGGAACACGCCCTCAACTCCAGCAGTACCGAGGAACGGCAAGTTACCAGCAACACCTACACAACCATCGTACGCGTTCTCGGAGGCTACGGCAAGTCCAGTGGGAGCGGCACAAGAGGAGCTGGCGACGCCAAGACCACCGCCGTAAGAAGCAGCGAGCTCAGCAGCGGGAGCGATACCACCACAGCCGCAGCCGACACGACCGTTCCATGCACCGTCGTATCCCCAACCGGTGCCGATACGACCGAGGCACTGGCTCAAGGCAGACTAGAAAGGGCATAAAATAAACAATTTTATAATTTGAAGCTGAACATTATATATATTATAAATAATTACAAACATTATACATTTTTGAAGATTTTTGAAGAAAATTAGGAGATCAATATTTTAAGTTAAGTATTTAAAATATTACCTGAACGAAGAGCGCAGAAGCGCAGATGAGAAGAGCTTTGGCTACCATTTTGACTGTATGACAAAAAACTTGAGAATGGTTATGAATATTCTAAAGCCTTAATTTATACTAAAATAATTATCAATATATTTATTGCAACATTAGGAACACTGTTTATTATTTTATTATCAGTTACATTACAAAATATGACTTTTTAGCACATAATTTCACCACAGACCTACTTACCTATATCATATAAAATTATGTTACCTAATTTTCGATACAACTATTACATAATATAAATAGATTATGCAGTCAGTAGTAGCACGAACTTTAAAAGAGCATAGTTGTACACGGAATAATCATTCTAGATTCAGCAGAACTGTTGAGATCAATATGTCTACATTCGCTTTCTTGCTCCTCTGCATCCAGGCTTGCCTGGTTCAGGTAAGGATTTATTACTAATCTTAAGATGTCTTTATTAGAATTTATTTTATATTAGTTATTAATTTTGAAAAGAATTAGAGTTAGTTAGATAGAGATTCAGTTTACTGTACGTCAGTGAGTTTTTCTTTTTCTGATAAATGTTACAAATTTAATATGCCTCCCGCTAAAAGCCGATTTCCTTTATTTTCGATATTTTTTTAATAACTATTAGACATAAGTTTCCTATAAAGTTTAGAGATACTTTTATTTCGTTCAAACTTATATTCCTGTTTTTTCCTTTAAGAATGTGTTCGGCGCATGTGGCATCAAAACCGGTTGCGGTTGCGGAGGCCTTGGTTACGGAGCTCTCGGTTATGAGGGAGTCGGCTATGGTGCTCTCGGCTATGACGGACTCGGTTACGGAGCTGGTTGGGCTGGATCCGGTTGTGGATCTTACGGAGGCGAAGGCATCGGTAATGTCGCTGTAGCTGGCGAGCTTCCTGTTGCTGGTACCACCGCTGTCGCCGGTCAGGTACCCATCATCGGCGCAGTTGATTTCTGCGGCCCTGCTGCCGCTGCTGGTGGTGTCTCCATCGCCGGACGCTGTCTTGGCTGTGGTTGCGGCTGCGGATCTTCTTACATGTACTAAAATCGGGGACAAGGCTTTTCGTATACTTAATAAATAAATAATGAATTACTAATAACGCTGTGATTTATATGAATCATCTTTCTAGCTTCTAGTCTCCTATTTGAAAGATCACTATTAAACAAGTAATATAGATAGGGCAGCTTTTACCATATCATTGGCATGGCGTCCCACAAGGATCTATTTTAGTGTCGATTTTGTTGTTAACATACATAAAAGATCTGACGCTAATAGTTGACAATTGTACTATCTCGGTTCTCTTTGTATAAGAGATTTCACTTATAACACAAACTAACTGGTTTGCATTGAATAATTTATTGCTAAATGCACATAAAACAAAATGTGTAGCGTTTGCCTTGTCTAACGTTCCATGTGTTTATAGTAGAGTCCAGATGAATAGCGATTTGGTTAAAGACATTTGGTTAAAGATTCTATGTTCTTGGGTATCACACTTAATTCTAAATTACAATGACAATTTCCTATTTCAAAAATGGTAGAAAAATTAGGTTTTGCTGTATTGACAGTTTGCAAGATTCACCGGCTCACAAATATTATCGTTGCTAGGTTGGTGTCAATCACTTACTTAAATAGCTGATTGTTTTATGGAATTCAGTTTTGAGAGAAAGTAGCTGAGGTAGATATTTCTATTATAGAAACGGGCAGTCCAAACAATTTACAAGGTTCCCTACCTTACAAATCATTAAAGTTGAAAATTTATCGTCAAGTATCGTGATATATCGGCTATTGCAAATGAGAAAGAGTCACATCTATTAATATATTTATCACCTTAGGCCACGTCCTTTTAAATAATATTTAAACATCAGATGCTATAATATTCAAAGGTTATGTATGTAAGGTAAACATTAAATATTGAAATATAAAAAAGAAGGCTGTTTCTGGAATTTAGTACCTTAACTCTACCATCCCAATACATTATTGATTACTGAATATATGTCTCCAAATGCTAGATTTAGCTTAATATCAGCATGATTTGAATACTAGACAGTGACAAATCGGTCATCGCATATTTCAAGCTTAATTACACCAGTAACTATTTGGAGAGACGATGGCTTCGTTTATGTGTGTCGGACTCTGAGTCCAATGTCAAATTTAAGGTGGTATAGCCACGTTGAAGCTACTACTGGTTTCAGCATGAATGGGTCGGCTCGCCTGGGTACTACCCTCTCATAGAAAACCGACGTGAAGTAACAGTGCTTGCCTCCTCCCCTCCCCTTCCCTCCCTTTCCCCCAAATAGACTGGCAACGCACTTTCGACTGCCCTACTGTTGTGAGTGTCTATGGACGGTGGTGATCACTTAACATCAGGTGACCCACCTTCGTTTGCCTGCTATGGCATAAAAGAGTCTAATGACAACATAGGTTAGAATATTTGTAACTGAATCGAAGTTTTCGGTGTAAAAAAACATTTTAATGAAGCCATAGCATGTTGGTTGGGTTTTTTCTAAGTCCGTCTGACGAGGATCCACCGTCCAGTCGAAAATCTGTCGCCAAGGGCCTGTTGACGTCTTCCGATAGCCACACTTGAGAGAAAAAGGAGGAGGTTACTACGTTCGGTTGCGTTTTTTAAAAGGCTAATTATTCTATAGGTTGGATTAATATGTGAACGATGGACACGGGCATGTTTGTCGCCCTGGCAATTCTAACACAGGTCCACGTGGTTAAGGCGCATTAGTGTTCAGTGCGCCTCCCATCAGTTCCTCAGAGAGGGTCAAGGTCTTCCCTCTCCAGACTACAAGTCGGGGCCCTGATGAGGGGTCAACACCTGACGGGTCAGATAGAAGCACTGCAGAAGCCGTTCCTGCCCGCCAGGCTAAATGGTGACAAGAAGAACACCGAGGGGGTTTAGTCAGTAGAAATCTGGCATTCTCACCTGTGCTGCCCGGCTAGGTGCAGAAATCCAAAAGGATTCCCACGCGAAAAAAAAAAATGTGATCGATGGTGATATCTTGAAATAACACCCCTTTTTGTGGATCCGCCAACTAATTCCCGGTTTCTGAGGTACTCGGCTAACCGACCAATAGTTATGGACTCAACAAATGTATCCATAAGATAAAGTGTCAAATAGCCCGTTGAGTTTTACCGACATTTATCGTATGATTGTGTATTCAGAAACGCAATTTGACAAGTTATCGAACCGATAACGCTATTGAACAGATAAACTACAATTAAAGTACATCAGAAACCGGGCATAAATCCGTTAAATTTACAACTTATTCTTACTAGAGGCAACATTTAATGTGCGCGTACAAACACATTTGGGCCGAGCACTAGGCATTGAGAAAAACTAGATTTGGAATTCGTCCATATTCAGCCAGACTGAACTTCTAATGGATATTAATGTGAACACTCAATATGTTGGTTATGGCCTTAAAAAAATTTTTTTTCAACAACATCAGGGGAGTCGCTAATGCTTTGCCAGCCTGTGTTTGGATGAGGGGACGAGGGGAGGGGAGGGAAGGGGGCGTTTAGCGCTCTCATTGACCGAACGAAACGCAACAATGCAAGCACTGTTTACTTAACGTCGGTTTTCTGTGTGTCGGGTGGTAGTACCCCGAGCGACCCGACCCATTCATGCTGAAATCAGTAATAGCTTCAGCATGACTCTACCACCTCTAGATTTAGATTCATTTAGATTTATTCAAACCATTAATTACTGCAAGAAGATTCTAACATTCAAAAAAAGTTTTTTCACCGCCCTGTAAAATTAGTCAAGTAAAGTGCAAAAAGGTATTCTTTACTAAGCCATGATTTGTAAACTTTTACCTGAATATAATACTAACACATAATAATAAAACTGCTAGATAAAATGCGGTAAATTTTGTATTAAAATTTGTTATTGGTACCATGTAAAATGCAGGATTTTTGTATGTTTTGTTACAAGTATCACGTAATAAATTGCTTACAGACGGCCACAGCCGCAACCGCAGCCTCCGAGACCTTTGTAGCCGATACCAGCGCCGTAACCAAGTCCGAGTCCATCATAGCCGAGACCAAGACCATCATACCCGATACCGGCACCATAGCCGCGCTCAGCGGTGATACCGAGAGCTCCGTCACCGCAACCGTAGTTGATAACACCAGCACCAGCAGTGGGGAACACGCCTTCAACACCCGCGGTACCGAGGAACGGCAAGTTACCGGCAACACCTACACAACCTTCGTATGCGTTCTCAGAGGCTACGGCAAGTCCGGTGGGAGCGGCACAAGAGGAGCTGGCGACGCCGAGACCACCGCCGTAGGAAGCAGCGAGCTCAGCAGCGGGAGCGATACCACCATAGCCGCAGCCGAGACGACCGTTCCAGGCGCCCTCGTATCCTAAACCGGTGCCGATACGACCACAGCACTGGCTCAGGGCAGACTACAAAATGTATAAAATTAATTATCAGATAAATTGTGACTCGAATATTCATAGAGAAGTAGAAACGTGTCGATAAATTTTTAAAGTAGTAAAAGTTTATGCAATATTTAGCAATTTAACAGAAAAAAATAGTAGAAACACTTTTATCTAGAATTATTTAAACAGTACCTGAACAAAGAGCGCAGAAGCGCAGATGAGAAGAGCTTTGGCTGCCATTTTGATTGTACAACAGAAATCTTGAGAATGATTTCGAATGTACCAAAACCCTATTTTATACCAAAAAAAAATTATCAATATTTTTATTACAACATTAGGAACACCTTTTAGTATTCCATTATCAGCTTATATTACAAAACGTGAGTTCAAGTATATAATTTCACCACAGACCTACTTACCTATATATTAGGAAATAGTGTTACCCAATTTCTGATATGATTATTAAGTAATATGAACAGCCTGTAGTACTCTTTAGACAATACCAGCACGACCTATAAAAGCGCATGGTTTTACAGGGAATAATCATTCTAGATTCAGCAGAACCGTTGAGATCAATATGTCTACCTTCGCTTTCTTGTTCCTCTGCATCCAGGCTTGCCTGGTCCAGGTAAGAGATTATCACTAATAATGAAACACCTTTATAAGTTCATTTATAGACGGTAGCTATTATTTTTAATACAACTTTATTCTGTAAATAAACATGCTTCAGGGTACACGTAAATTTTACTCTTTCAAAAAACTAGAATATTTGGCCAGTACCAATTTAATACTACACATATACTTCCTCAAAGTGTAGATGCACTTGTATATCATCCTGATATATGTATTCCCATTTTTTCTTTAAGAATGTGTTCGGTGCATGCGGCTACAAACCCGCTTGCGGTTGCGGAGGTCTTGGTTACGGTGGTCTCGGTTATGAGGGCATCGGCTATGGTGCTCTCGGTTACGATGGACTCGGTTACGGAGCTGGTTGGGCTGGATCTGGTTGCGGATCTTACGGAGGCGAAGGCATCGGTAACGTCGCTGTAGCTGGTGAGCTCCCCGTCGCTGGTACCACCGCTGTAGCCGGACAAGTCCCCATCATCGGCGCTGTTGAATTCTGCGGCCCCGCTGCTGCTGCTGGTTGTGTCTCCATCGCTGGACGCTGCTGTGGCTGCGGTTGCGGCTGCGGATCCTCCTACGGTTACTAAAATCACGAACAACGCTTTTCGTTCACGATATAAAGAAATACTGAAATGCTATTAACCGAGTTTTTTTTATATTTATGACAAGATATATGAAACTTCGATTAGTCGTCGCAATCAAGGTTATGTTTATGACAAGTACTGTAAAAACTTTTTGTCCATGGGAAAAACTCGTACATCATTATGGTATATCTTCGATAGAAACGACTCCATCGGATACCTATGAACAACGAACTAGATTATATGGTAATCAATGCTTTAGCGTGATTATTATAGATACTTCAGGAGACATTCTTTCAATTATTAACCGCCTTAACCGCTTTCTTTGCCCAAAGTAGTAATGCATTTGCACCAAAAATTAAATTCAGTTCTACCCTCAAATTAATTTCAAATATGTCAAAATATATGAGGTTATCTATTACTTTTAAATTTGATGTGATTTAAGATTTAGTTTAATCCACCATAAAACTAAATACGTAATTACTCTCCTAGGACATTACAATGCAAAAATCATTCTTTTTTTTACACGTATTTCTCTCAAACTCTTTTTTGGAATTTGTCTACAATTTAGGTCGAAAAGTTTTTGACCAATCTTTTAATAATTGGCAGATACTCTAATTATATAATTTCGCTGTATGTGAACCTAAATTTATAGCTATATCATTGTTTCGATAGTTTTTGTGTGGAATTAAGTTCGTATAGAACAGAGATATGTTGTTAAAGAAAATTTAAAATCATATTGATTACAAGTGAGAACTCTAGTCCTCGAGAATATACACGAAAATCTACTTGTAACAGTGACGTTCCATGGACAGCAGCTAATATCTTTCATAATTTTCAAAGAAATATTTTTAAAATTCCACAATGGCTTATTAAATATACGTAAAAATGTGCACGAAGTATAAATAAATTATACATATTTCTTCCATATGAAAAATATTGAAAATCATTAAAAACCTACATTCTAAGCATCGTCCCCCTTAATAAATACGTTATTGTAATTACTTGGATCCAATGAGTTAGGTTAACAACCACCAAGCGCAGGGCCCCTCTTGCCGAGTGATAAACGACCCGTGACGCGGAAATACCGTTCGGTGCTACTTCTGAGGAAAGTAAGGGATAAGACAACATCTCCCAGAGGTGAGTCTCCGTACAAATATCTTCGGGGTTGACCAAAGCGCGTGGCCAGAGAAGCGGAATCTTCATGGTGAACGCAAAACTCTAGTCCACATATGCGCTAAGCGGCAGAGGGGTTTTTAGTCAAAAGGAGTTGACTGCTATGGCTCATATGGATAAGAATTAGAATGATTTTTAATATAATTCTTCTCTATCTGTTGGCACGCATTATATATTTTTGCTTCCAATCACGCCACGATCCTTACCGCGGACGCAACGGAAACGATACCTCGCATATTCATACGCAAGAATTGCTAGTGTCACCGATCACTAATATTGTGAAGTTTGGTGTAAAAAAACAAAAAAAAAACAATATAGTGCCGATTGTATATCGCCGCGAGTGAAGTGCATTCAAACCCGCATCATCAACACTGGTGAGTCCGCAATCCCTTGGCTGTATCCTTCGATCACCAAGACCCGGCATTATTAATTGGGCTAGGTGATAAGGTACGGGATGTATACACACGCGACCTCTTTTAGCTCTATTAACCCTAGTCAACTAATCTATATTCATTTTTACGTACTAACTAAACATTCGTCAAGCGGACTACGCAAATCAAAACTCAAATATCAAGATTACTTAATGTAAATAGGAACTTGCTATATGGCACGAAAGTTTTTTTTGTTTTTTTTTTATGTCATAGGTGGCAAACGAACAGGTAAGTCACCTGATGTTAAGTGATCACCACCGTCCATGGACACTAACAACACCAGAGGAGTTGCTAGTGCGCTGCCGCCCTTTGGGGGAATGGTTAGGGGTGGGAGAGGGAGAGGAGAGAGGAGAAGGGAGGGGAGGTGGGCCTCCGGCGCTCTCACTGACCGAACGAAACGCAACAATGCAAGCACTGTTACTTCACATCGGTTTTCTACGAGAGGGAGGTACTACCCCGGACGAGCCGACCCATTCATGCTGAAACCAGTAACAGTTCCAGCGTGGCTCTACCACCATCAAATTAGTTAATTAGCAACCAAATAACATAAAATAAGTGTTAAATTACGATTCGACACAACGACAACACATGTCAGAACTTTGAGCGCCCCAAATAGCTTTTATCTCATGCAGTAGTGTTTCGTCATTCGCCTCGTTTAGGATGCGGGGTTTGCGGGGTGGTAGGGTTTTACAGCCTGATTGGGTCGCAATCACCATATACATGGCGAAAAAGCCCGTCATAGTGATTCGCTAATGCGGGTCGCGTTTCGGGATCAGCCTGCGCAAATCCAGCTTTTCGCAGGCCGGCATGACAGCGGCGACCAATGATGAATATTGTGTCACTCGATGGTCGCCATTGTATTTAGATTGTACTGTGCTTACCATCAGGCACAGTGTAGTTATTTTGCCGAGCTACAATAAAAAAAAAGTATGGACAGAGATAGCACATTCGACGTACGATTAACAGGAAACTTCTATGTTTGCCCAGAATATCCTGTATCATGACCTTGATATTACGCCACAAAGTTATAATCTGAAGTCGCATTCGTAGCCAGGGATGACTGTAAATCACAACCTAACTATTATATGAACTAAAGCGCATCGCTTGATTCACTGTTTACTCGTAATAAGAAGGTAGATAAGGATGCAGGAGCCAAGGGTACGCGGAAATAGGTACACTCGACTTTCGTGCAGAAGGACGTCGTCCAACGTGCGAATGTTTAGTTATTCAGGTGGCTGATGATACACCGTTGGGTTTTAGTCAGTAGGAGTTTCACATAACCTCCTTGTTCTCTCGAGCGAGTGACTTTTCACGAAAGATCTCTTCAAGATAAAAAAGGTGCGAATAACAAAAAATATTTCATTAACTTGACAAGGTTTTTAATTACGGGGCGATAAAAAACTGTTCGCTATTCAACAGCAGGAAAATTAACAACAGTTATTGTAAAATAATGCAACAACGCAATTTCATTACGTAGATATAGCTGATATTGTCATAGTTATCCTAAAGAAATCAAATGATTCTCCGGATATAATAGAGATGATCATATTTGTAAATAGATCTGTTTGCAAACAATTACTCGTGTACAATATTACCAAAAATAATGAAACAACATCTCCAGTTTAGGTCAGAGCCTGGTGGTATCGAAAGCCAGACTAGCAGCAAGTGTGGGGCAGTTGCATGCGCAAAAAACTCAATGTCGTTCCATTAAGGCAACTAATGGTATACCGTTGAGTTTTGCATCAGTAGGAATCTCACATACTTCTGCTACTCCCCCAGGCTGTAGAGGAACCGTAATGGGTTTCCTAGCGTTAAAAAGATGTCGGACACAGCACCCTTTATTTTTTTAACGCTAGGAAACCCATTACGGTTCCTCTACAGCCTGGGGGAGTAGCAGAAGTATGTGAGATTCCTACTGATGCAAAACTCAACGGTATACCATTAGTTGCCTTAATGGAACGACATTGAGTTTTTTGCGCATGCAACTGCCCCACACTTGCTGCTAGTCTGGCTTTCGATACCACCAGGCTCTGACCTAAACTGGAGATAGTGAGACAGTCAGGTATACACCCTTTATTCGACACCATGCAATGAAAAGATGAATCCCGAGCCATCTTCTTAGGGTAGGTTATAGCGGCGGAGGTAGTCCTTCTCCTACGCCAGTTTTAATTAGAATGGATGATATATATATAGCAAACTTCATCGCACCTTCCGCAGGTTTTACCATTGTTAATAAATCTGGTTATTTTTCATTATACTATTTAATGAATTTGGGATATGGTTTTTTTATATATTTACAAACTTTCATTATTAGGTCGCATACTCTGTAATATTGTTGCTATTTTTCGTAATATAGTTTTGTTATATCACAGAAGTAACTTGATTAGAAACAATGAGATGGAGCCTTACTTTGAGTTGTTACAAAAGCTCCCTGGAAAGTTTAAACAAGACGTCACTACTCTATTACGATAAAAGACAGTCACTCAATTAAACCTGTCAACGTTATAACATGAAATTACACACAGCAACCCACACAGGTCGAGGTACCTAGCCTAGGCAGAGGACTGTATTTAAATTAGTTGAAAAAAGGAAAAAGGATATCTCTTATGAAATTAATGCCAAAAGCTTGCTTTATAATTGGGATAAACGTTCACTTACCTGATAAGTAATCTCCCCCGTTGTTGGAAATATAAAGAAAGCACCAGCTTTCTTGATAATGTACGCCACTAGTCGAAATCGATTGTCATGCCGCTCCAGTATACGAAGTGCCGAACAGCAAAAGCGAGAGAATCCGAGTGCGTGTGACGGGTAAGTAGTGGCCGATTCTTTCCGATTTTTACTTATATATGTCAAAAGAATTTGCATTACTCCCTAAACCAATTTATGCCCGAACACATAATTTATACGGCATTGATAACATTTAAAAACGAGTAACTTCTGTCAGAAATGGAATCAACTATAGTTATCGTAGAAAGCGTATGTCGAAACGTAATTGTGCCTTTTGGTTTACTACAAAAGATTTCTAAATTTCCATTCTACAGTGCGTTGTGGTAATACGAATCTAAAGCACCTATCGTACCCATAATAAAAATATTTATATCATCAGCATCATCATCACTATGGGGTCAAAACACTCTCATCTAGGCGTAGTTTTACCTCTTATTCAGTCCTACACAAAATAATCAATTCCAAATGGGATTTAGGAGAGTTGTTAAACCAACTATCAATAAGCACAAGAGCTAGCCGAAATCAAAATATGTTTCAAGTTTCACATAATACTCAAATAATGTCTGTTACTATAATCCATTATACAGAATGTGTAGAGAATACAATAATAACGCAAGGGATGTGGATATATTTTACGGAGATACAAGCAACGATAGTAATAGTGAAAGTACTCAACCGTTTTGTATTTAGTAAATATCATAATCCTTTCTTTTTGTTATTTTTAATTATTTCTATAATTTTTAACATGTTGGGCCCAACATTAATAGGAAAACAGATTTAGTTCTGTAAACTATTATTATTAATGTACATTTTGTGTAATTTGTTTTCTGTTGTTGAGCCCGAATAAATAAAATAAAATTGTTATCTTGTATTCTGACAGATAGTGTGTGTGCTGGTTCAGGGGGGTTGCGGAAATTACGGATTGCGGACTCACCAGTGTTGATGATGCGGGTTTGAATGCACTTCACTCGCGGCGATATACAATCGGCACTATATTGTTTTTTTTTTGTTTTTTTTGTCTGAAAGTCATTGTTGTACTTGGCTGTATCCTTCGATCACCAAGACCCGGCATTATTAATTGGGCTAGGTGATAAGGTACGGGATGTATACACACGCGACCTCTTTTAGCTCTATTAACCCTAGTCAACTAATCTATATTCATTTTTACGTACTAACTAAACATTCGTCAAGCGGACTACGCAAATCAAAACTCAAATATCAAGATTACTTAATGTAAATAGGAACTTGCTATATGGCACGAAAGTTTTTTTTGTTTTTTTTTTATGTCATAGGTGGCAAACGAACAGGTAAGTCACCTGATGTTAAGTGATCACCACCGTCCATGGACACTAACAACACCAGAGGAGTTGCTAGTGCGCTGCCGCCCTTTGGGGGAATGGTTAGGGGTGGGAGAGGGAGAGGAGAGAGGAGAAGGGAGGGGAGGTGGGCCTCCGGCGCTCTCACTGACCGAACGAAACGCAACAATGCAAGCACTGTTACTTCACATCGGTTTTCTACGAGAGGGTGGTACTACCCCGGACGAGCCGACCCATTCATGCTGAAACCAGTAACAGTTCCAGCGTGGCTCTACCACCATCAAATTAGTTAATTAGCAACCAAATAACATAAAATAAGTGTTAAATTACGATTCGACACAACGACAACACATGTCAGAACTTTGAGCGCCCCAAATAGCTTTTATCTCATGCAGTAGTGTTTCGTCATTCGCCTCGTTTAGGATGCGGGGTTTGCGGGGTGGTAGGGTTTTACAGCCTGATTGGGTCGCAATCACCATATACATGGCGAAAAAGCCCGTCATAGTGATTCGCTAATGCGGGTCGCGTTTCGGGATCAGCCTGCGCAAATCCAGCTTTTCGCAGGCCGGCATGACAGCGGCGACCAATGATGAATATTGTGTCACTCGATGGTCGCCATTGTATTTAGATTGTACTGTGCTTACCATCAGGCACAGTGTAGTTATTTTGCCGAGCTACAATAAAAAAAAAGTTTGGACAGAGATAGCACATTCGACGTACGATTAACAGGAAACTTCTATGTTTGCCCAGAATATCCTGTATCATGACCTTGATATTACGCCACAAAGTTATAATCTGAAGTCGCATTCGTAGCCAGGGATGACTGTAAATCACAACCTAACTATTATATGAACTAAAGCGCATCGCTTGATTCACTGTTTACTCGTAATAAGAAGGTAGATAAGGATGCAGGAGCCAAGGGTACGCGGAAATAGGTACACTCGACTTTCGTGCAGAAGGACGTCGTCCAACGTGCGAATGTTTAGTTATTCAGGTGGCTGATGATACACCGTTGGGTTTTAGTCAGTAGGAGTTTCACATAACCTCCTTGTTCTCTCGAGCGAGTGACTTTTCACGAAAGATCTCTTCAAGATAAAAAAGGTGCGAATAACAAAAAATATTTCATTAACTTGACAAGGTTTTTAATTACGGGGCGATAAAAAACTGTTCGCTATTCAACAGCAGGAAAATTAACAACAGTTATTGTAAAATAATGCAACAACGCAATTTCATTACGTAGATATAGCTGATATTGTCATAGTTATCCTAAAGAAATCAAATGATTCTCCGGATATAATAGAGATGATCATATTTGTAAATAGATCTGTTTGCAAACAATTACTCGTGTACAATATTACCAAAAATAACATAGCCGAGACCAAGACCATCATAGCCGATACCGGCGCCATAGCCGCGCTCAGCGGTGATACCGACAGCTCCGTCTCCGCAACCGTATTTAATAACACCAGCACCAGCAGTGGGGAATACACCTTCAACACCCGCGGTACCGAGGAACGGTAAGTTACCGGCAACACCTACACATCCTTCATATGCGTTCTCAGAGGCTACGGCAAGCCCGGTGGGAGCGGAGCAAGAGGAGCTGGCGACGCCGAGACCACCGCCGTAGGAAGCAGCGAGCTCAGCAGCGGGAGCGATACCCCCACAGCCGCAGCCGACACGACCGTTCCATGCACCGTCGTATCCCCAGCCGGTGCCGATACAACCGAGGCACTGGCTCAGAGCAGACTACAGATGGCATAAAAAAAAACAATTTTATAATTCGAAGTTAGACATTATATATTAAATAAGTACAAACATTACAAATGTTTGAAGCACTTAACATTTTTATACAATATTTAGTAATTTTATAGAAAATTAGGTGACATATATTTTAATATAAGTATTTAACATTTTACCTGAACGAAGAGCGCAGAAGCGAAGATGAGAAGAGCTTTGGCTACCATTTTGATTGTAAGAGAGAAAACCCGAGAATGATTTCGAATGTACGGAAACCCTATTTTATACTAAAATAATTATCAATATTTTTATTACAACATTAGGAACACCTTTTAGTATTCCCTTATCAGCTTATATTACAAAACGTGACTTCTACCATATAATTTCACCACCGACCTACTTACCTATATGATATAAAATTGTGTTACCTAATTTTTGATAAACTATTAGGTAATATAAACAAATTAGTCAGTTAGTACTAGCACGAACTATAAAAGAACATAATTGTACAGGGAATAATCATTCTAGATTCAGCAGAACTCTTGAGATCAGTATGTCTACCTTCGCTTTTCTGTTCCTCTGTATCCAGGCTTGCCTGGTCCAGGTAAGTTTTTCAAACATCTGTATAACAACTTTTTTATACACTATGGTTATTATTTTTGAATAGAATTTTGTTCATTTCGTTGAATGTTTTTATGTCAGTTTCTATAAATAATATAATATCCTAAGTACTGCAAGTTCTAAGTATATTTGTCTTATTTTCTTTCAATGTTTCAAATTACTACGTCAAGTGTAAAGAAGCTTATATTTCGTCGTTGCATTTGTATTACTATTTTTCCTTTAAGAATGTGTTCGGCGTATGCGGCAAAACCGCTTGCGGTTGCGGAGGTCTTGGTTACGGTGCTCTCGGCTACGACGGACTCGGCTACGGTGCTCTCGGCTATGAAGGAATCGGTTACGGAGCTGGTTGGGCTGGACCATCTTGTGGATCTTACGGAGGCGAAGGCATCGGTAACGTAGCCGTCGCCGGTGAGCTCCCCGTCGCCGGTACCACCGCTGTCGCCGGACAAGTCCCCATCATCGGCGCTGTTGATTTCTGCGGTCCCGCTACCGCTGGTGGTTGTGTCTCCATCGGCGGACGCTGCCTCGGCTGCGGTTGTGGTTGCGGATCTTCCTACATGTACTAAAATCATGAATAACGCTTTTCTTATACGAAATAAAAAATAATGAATCGCTATTAACTGTGTATCTAATAACATTATGATATTTGTAAAGCTTCCTTCTTGTCTCCTATATGAAGAATCTACCATACGTAACATATACGAGGCAATCTCTGCATGACCGTTGGTACGAATAGTGAAGTAACAGTGCTTGCCTCCTCCCCTCCCCTTCCCTCCCTTTCCCCCAAATAGACTGGCAACGCACTTTCGACTGCCCTGGTGTTGTGAGTGTCTATGGACGGTGGTGATCACTTAACATTAGGTGACCAACCTTCGTTTGCCTGCTATGGCATAAAAAAGAGTCTAATGACAACATAGGTTCGAATATTTGCAACTGAATCGAAGCTTTCGGTGTAAGAAAACATCTTAATGAAGCCCTAGCATGTTGGTTGGGCTTTTTCTAAGTCCGTCTGCCTAGGATCCACCGTCAAGTTGAAAATTTGCCGCCAAGCACCTGTTTGCGTATTCCGATAGCTGCACTTAAGAGACAGTCCCCTATAGTTCCTCCTTTAGTCAGGTGAAGCTGTTAAGACCTTGCTTGGTCAATAGCGTAGTCAGGTAGTAGAGAAAAAACCACTTTAAACCATATTGGCATTTAGGATCGGATGAAATTATGTTCAAAAGCTACAACCTATAATTTAGTATTTTAGGCAATAGTATTGAGTTATACAGCAAAGTTCCAAAATACATTAACAAATTTCAACCGACTTCGAAAAAGGAGAAGTTTACTACGTTCGGTTGAGTTTTTTTTTTAATGTATGTTAATCGATATCTCCGTCAGTTATGAACCAATTTTAATTTGACTCGGTTATATTCAGAGGTGGTCCCATATAAATTTGAAGAAAATATTCAACCTCAAAGGGGGTGAAAAATCGTTTATTTGATTTTCACCCACTTCGTCTTTACGTATTTTCGTGAAATTGGAACCGATTTATTATACCCATTAGAAACCAGATATATTTATGCACACTACCTAATAATATATTTGAAGTCGATGCCAACCTACATTTCATATTTGTTGCAGGCAATAAAATATTTACCAGATGGGACACGATAGTGGACCAAAACTTTGTATGTAGATGATATGAATTTAGGTTGTCATTGACTTCGAATATATTATTAGATAGCGCGAATATCAATAGTTTTTATTTAATTTAATAATTCAGTTATTTTTCGCTTTTTAGTGCCTTATTAGTTCTTCACATCGAAGGCAGTTTATTTTTTTTTGTATTTTTTTTTTACTTTATAATATTTTGAAGGACCATGTGAGGCGAATTTTCATCTTAAAAGGCTAATTATTCTATAGGTTGGATTAATATGTGAACGATGGTGATATCTGGAAATAACACCTCTCTTTATGGATCCGCCAACTGATTCCCGGTTTCTGAGGTACTCGGTTAACCGACCAATAGTTATGGACTCAACAAATTTATCCATGTTATCGAACCGAAAATGCTATTGAACAGATAAACTACAATTAAAGTACATCAGAAACCGGGCATAAATCCTCTAAATTTACAACTTATTCTTACTATAGGCAACATTTAATGTGCGTGGTACAAACCCATTTGCGCAGAGCACTAGCCATTGAGAAAAACTAGATTTGGAATTCGTCCATATTCAGTCAGACTGAACTTCTAATGGGTATTAGTGTGAACACTCAATATGTTGGTTATGAGCTTAAAAAAATATTATTTCAACTAACACTAACAACATCAGGGGAGTCGCTAATGCTTTGCCAGCCTGTGTTTGGGTGAGGGGACGAGGAGAGGGGAGGGAAGGGGGCCTTTAGCGCTCTCATTGACCGAACGAAACGCAACAATGCAAGCACTGTTTACTTCACGTCGGTTTTCTGTGGGTCGGGTGGTAGTATCCCGAGCGACCCGACCCATTCATGCTGAAACCAGTAATAGCTTCAGCGTGGCTCTACCACCTCTAGATTTAGATAACTATATTCAAACCATTAATTACTGCAAGAAATTCTAACATTCAATAAAAAGTTTTTTCACCCCCCTGTAAAATTAGTCAAATAAAGTGCAAAAAGGTATTCTTTACTAAGCCATGATTTGTAAACTTTTACTTGAATATAATACTAACATAATAACATAATAATAAAACTTCTAGATAAAATGCGGTAAATTTTGTATTAAAATTTGTTATTGGTACCATGTAAAATGCAGGTTTATTGTATGTTCTGTTATAAGTATCATGTAATAAATTGCTTACAGACGGCCACAGCCGCAACCGCAGCCTCCGAGACCTTTGTAGCCGATACCAGCGCCGTAACCAAGTCCGAGTCCATCATAGCCGAGACCAAGACCATCATACCCGATACCGGCACCATAGCCGCGCTCAGCGGTGATACCGAGAGCTCCGTCACCGCAACCGTAGTTGATAACACCAGCACCAGCAGTGGGGAACACGCCTTCAACACCCGCGGTACCGAGGAACGGCAAGTTACCGGCAACACCTACACAACCTTCGTATGCGTTCTCTGTAACACTACTTTTCGCATAGGAAATAAAGAAATAATGAATTGCTCCTTACTTTTTACTATTATTGCTTTCTATAGTGTAGTTTACTAATTAAAAGATCACTGTTAAAACGGTAACAAAAATGAGGCAGCCTCTGCCGGATCGTTGGCACGAAGTATTATGGCACAGGGGCTCATTTTAAAGTTGTTTCTGTTCCTGTTATATATAATAGATAAGACGCTAATGTTTTAAATATATTGACACGGTTCTCTTTATACAAGACACTTTACTCATATTTCAAGTGAAAAAATAGTCTTTCCAGCTGAACGTTTATTCAGACGTTGGATATGTATATAATTATTTTAATAAAATTTATGATTAGTTTGTAATAAAGAATTCATTAATAAATGCAGATAAAACAACATATATTAGGTTTACCTTGTAAACGTTCCATGTGTTGACAGTAGTGCCGAGATTGATAGTAATTTAGTAGACTTAGCTGAGGATTCTGTGTTCTTGGATATCAGAGGCGATTCTAAATTACAACGAAATCTTAACATTAAGAAAAAGTTAGGAAAATTAAGTTATGTTGCATTCGCAGTTTACAAGATTCATTAGCTCACAGATATTGACGTTGCTAGGTAGCTCTACCTTGCTTACTTCCATAGGTTAATGTCTTATGGCATTTTGCTCTTGGAGACAGCAGCTGAGGTATATACAACATCTCTATCATAAAAAATTACAATCATAAAGTTAAAATTATAGTCCCTTCTAGGCTTAGTGTGTTCATCCGCTTATACTGCGTCATCATATATGACGTTTAGTGTTAATCGTTCATATGATAAGTTAATTTTTTTATAATTTCCAGTTTTTATACGCCGTGAATAAAGTTCAAATCTTGCCGTTCATAAGGGTCTCACTTTTTTTATAATCTTCATATTTTACAGGTACAAAATTTTAAGATCTAGAAAAATAACATAAAATATCAGGAAAGGCTTAAATTCAATTTAGCCCATTTCGAATTTTTTACTTTATTTTTTTATTTCAAACTGACTACGCTATTGACCAAGCAAGGTATTAACAGCTTCACCGGACTTCTTGGTTACGGTGGTCTCGGTTATGAGGGCATCGGCTATGGTGCTCTCGGTTACGACGGACTCGGCTACGGAGCTGGTTGGGCTGGATCTGGTTGCGGATCTTACGGAGGCGAAGGCATCGGTAACGTCGCTGTAGCTGGTGAGCTCCCCGTCGCTGGTACCACCGCTGTAGCCGGACAGGTCCCCATCATCGGCGCTGTTGAGTTCTGCGGCCCCGCTGCTGCTGCTGGTTGTGTCTCCATCGCTGGACGCTGCTGTGGCTGCGGTTGCGGCTGCGGATCCTCCTACGGTTACTAAAATCACGAACAACGCTTTTCGTTCACGATATAAAGAAATACTGAAATGCTATTAACCGAGTTTTTTTTATATTTATGACAAGATATATGAAACTTCGATTAGTCGTCGCAATCAAGGTTATGTTTATGACAAGTACTGTAAAAACTTTTTGTCCATGGGAAAAACTCGTACATCATTATGGTATATCTTCGATAGAAACGACTCCATCGGATACCTATGAACAACGAACTAGATTATATGGTAATCAATGCTTTAGCGTGATTATTATAGATACTTCAGGAGACATTCTTTCAATTATTAATCGCCTTAACCGCTTTCTTTGCCCAAAGTAGTAATGCATTTGCACCAAAAATTAAATTCAGTTCTACCCTCAAATTAATTTCAAATATGTCAAAATATATGAGGTTATCTATTACTTTTAAATTTGATATGATTTAAGATTTGGTTTAATCCACCATAAAACTAAATACGTCATTACTCTTCTAGGACATTACAATGCAAAAATTATTCCTTTTTAACACGTTTCTTATTAGCTTCACCTGTATGTATGTATGTAACCGACTCCTTTGAGCTCGATTTTGTCCTACTTTGAACGATCAGATTTAATTCAAACTTTGCACACCTGTCAAAGGTCGACGACAATGCAATAATCCGAAAAAAAAAAGAAAAAAAAAATAACTAAGAAATGAAAAATAAATAATAGTTTAAAAAAAACTAAAAAAACACGCTTTCATAAAAAATCCAACTAAAATACAGAAAATAAAATTTAATAAATTTGGATTAAGAATAGTGTAAATTAGAAATAAATGTATATTTTTGTAAAAATTGACAAAAATACTAATATCTGGAGGTACTCATATTAACATGCGTCACTGCTAATTTTATTTTGTTTTTTAGTTGGATTTTTTATGAAAGCGTGTTTTTTTTGTATTTTTAAACTATTATTTTTTAACACGTATTTCTCTCAAACCCTTTTTTAGAATTTGTCTACAATTTAGCTAGAAATGTTTTTGATCTATCTTTTAATAATTGCCAGATACTTTAATTATATAATTTCGCTGTATGTGAACCTAAATGTATAGCTATATCATTGTTTCAATAGTTTTTGTGTGGAATTAAGTTCATATAGAACAGAGATATGCTGTTAAAGAAAATTTAAAATCATATTGATTACAAATGAGAACTCGAATCCTTGGGAATGAATACGAACATCTACTTGTGACAGTGTCGTTCCATGGGCAGCAGCTGATATTTTTCATAATTTTCAAAGAAATATTTTTAAAATTCCACAATGTCTTATTAAATATACGTAAAAATGTGCACGAAGTATAAATAAATTATACATATTTCTTCCATATGAAAAATATTGAAAATCATTGGAAACCCACACTCTAAACATCGTCCCCCATAATAATTACTTGGATTCAATGAGTTAGGTTAACAACCACCAGGCGCAGGGCCCCTCTTACCGAGTGATAAACGACCCGTGACGCGGAAGCACGGTTCGCCGCTACTTCTGAGGGAAGTAAGGGACAAGACAACATCTCCCAGAGGTGAGTCTCCGAACAAATATCTTAGGGTTGACCAAAGCGCGTGGCCAGTGAAGCGGAATCTTCATGGTGAACCCAAAACTCTAGTCCACATATGCGCTAAGCAGCAGAGGGGTTTTTAGTCAGAAGGAGTTGACTGCTATGGCTCATATGGATAATAATTAGAATGATTTTTAATATAATTCTTCTCTATCTGTTGGCACGCATTATATATTTTTGGTTTCCGCACGCACAAGCGTCCCTTCCTTCAAATCACGCTACGATCCTTACCGCGGACGCAACGGAAACGATACCTCGCATATTCATACGCAATAATTGCTAGTGTCACTGATCACTAATATTGTGAAGTTTGGTGTAAAAAAAAACAAAAAAAAAACAATATAGTGCCGATTGTATATCGCCGCGAGTGAAGTGCATTCAAACCCGCATCATCAACACTGGTGAGTCCGCAATCCGTAATTTCCGCAACCCCCCTGAACCAGCACACACACTATCTGTCAGAATACAAGATAACAATTTTATTTTATTTATTCGGGCTCAACAACAGAAAACAAATTACACAAAATGTACATTAATAATAATAGTTTACAGAACTAAATCTGTTTTCCTATTAATGTTGGGCCCAACATGTTAAAAATTATAGAAATAATTAAAAATAACAAAAAGAAAGGATTATGATATTTACTAAATACAAAACGGTTGAGTACTTTCACTATTACTATCGTTGCTTGTATCTCCGTAAAATATATCCACATCCCTTGCGTTATTATTGTATTCTCTACACATTCTGTATAATGGATTATAGTAATAGACATTTTTTGAGTAATGTGGAACTTGAAACATATTTTGATTTCGGCTCGCTCTTGTGCTTATTGATAGTTGGTTTAACAATTCTGCTGAATTCCATTTGGATTTGATTATTTTGTGTAGGACTGAATAAGAGGTAAAACTACGCCTAGATGAGAGTGTTTTGACCCCATAGTGATGATGATGCTGATGAACAATGAATGATAGGGGTGTAAGGGGTGTCGAATAACATCGAAGACTTGAGACATCCAAGCAAACCTCACCTGCACGTGGTGCACCCTGCTGAATAACGAACGAGGCAATGGCGAAAGCGGGGTGGTAGGGTTTTACAGCCTGACTGGGTCGCAACCACCAGGTATATGGCGAAAAAGCCCGTCATAGTGATTCACTTTTGCGGGTCGCGTTTCGGGATCAGCCTGTGCATATCCAGCTTTTCGCAGGCCGGCATGACAGCGGCGACCGGCGATGGATACTTTGTCACTCGGTGGTCGCCAGTGTTTTTGGATTGTACTGTGCTTACCATCAGGCACAGTGCAGTCATTTTGCCGAGCTACTATAAAAAAAAGAGATAAATGTTTTTATTATGGGTACGATAGGTGCTTTAGATTCGTATTACCACAACGCACTGTAGAATGGAAATCTAGAAATCTTTTGTAGTAAACCAAAAGGCACAATTACGTTTCGACATACGCTTTCTACGATAACTATAGTTGATTCCATTTCTGACAGAAGTTACTCGTTTTTAAATGTTATCAATGCCGTATAAATTATGTGTTCGGGCATAAATTGGTTTAGGGAGTAATGCAAATTCTTTTGACATATATAAGTAAAAATCGGAAAGAATCGGCCACTACTTACCCGTCACACGCACTCGGATTCTCTCGCTTTCGCTGTTCGGCACTTCGTATACTGGAGCGGCATGACAATCGATTTCGACTAGTGGCGTACATTATCAAGAAAGCTGGTGCTTTCTTTATATTTCCAACAACGGGGGAGATTACTTATCAGGTAAGTGAACGTTTATCCCAATTATAAAGCAAGCTTTTGGCATTAATTTCATAAGAGATATCCTTTTTCCTTTTTTCAACTAATTTAAATACAGTCCTCTGCCTAGGCTAGGTACCTCGACCTGTGTGGGTTGCTGTGTGTAATTTCATGTTATAACGTTGACAGGTTTAATTGAGTGACTGTCTTTTATCGTAATAGAGTAGTGACGTCTTGTTTAAACTTTCCAGGGAGCTTTTGTAACAACTCAAAGTAAGGCTCCATCTCATTGTTTCTAATCAAGTTACTTCTGTGATATAACAAAACTATATTACGAAAAATAGCAACAATTATCTAATATTCCGTTATCAGCTTTATTACAAAATATGAAAAATATGACTACAGGCACATAATTTTACTAAAGACCTACTTACCTACATATTATGACATAATGTTAATCAATTTTCGATACAATTATTAAGTAATATAAGCAGGCTGCAGTTCTTCAGTCAGTACTAATACAGACTATAAAAGGACACAGTCGTACAGCGAGTAACCATTCTAGATTCAGTAGAGCTGTTCAGATCAATATGTCTACCTTCGCTAACCTGCGTAAGGTGCAATGAAGTTTGCAATATATAACATTCATTCTAATAAAAACTGGTGCAGGAGGAGGACTCGCTCCGCCGCTATAACCTACCCTAAGAAGATGAATATGTCTACCTTCGCTTTCTTGTTCCTCTGTATCCAGGCTTGCCTGGTCCAGGTAAGAGATTGTTTCCAATCTTAAAAAATCTCCATAACAACTTTTAACACACCGTGGTTACAATTTTTTTAAAGAGTTTTGTGCATTTCGTCGTCAGTTATTTATGTTAATTATTATTTTTATAATAACTTAAGTATTATAAGCTCTAAGTACATTTGATCTGGTTCCTTTCACTGCCTCATATTGCCTTTAGGCATATGCTTCCTGCAATTGTAAAGAAATGTATATTTGGTCATTGAATTTGTTTTATTATTTTTGCTTAGAATGCGTTTGGTGCTTGCGGTTGCGGAAGTCGTGGTTACGGTGCTCTCGGCTACGACGGACTTGGCTACGGTGCTATCGGCTACGACGGACTCGGTTAAGGAGCTGGTTGGACTGGATCCGGTTGTGGATCTTACGGAGGCGAAGGCATCCACATACTTCTGCTACTCCCCCAGGCTGTAGAGGAACCGTAATGGGTTTCCTAGCGTTAAAAAAATAAAGGGTGCTGTGTCCGACATCCCTTTGTACTTATTAAGCTGTCTGAAAGTCATTGTTGTACTTGGCTGTATCCTTCGATCACCAAGACCCGGCATTATTAATTGGGCTAGGTGATAAGGTACGGGATGTATACACACGCGACCTCTTTTAGCTCTATTAACCCTAGTCAACTAATCTATATTCATTTTTACGTACTAACTAAACATTCGTCGAGCGGACTACGCAAATGAAAACTCAAATATTATCAAATTTACTTAATGTAGGAACTTGCTACATGGCACGAAACCTCTGTTAATTTACAACCAAATAACATAAAACAAATGTTTAATTACGATTCGACAGAGCAACAACACATGTCAGAACTTTGAGCGCCCCAAATAGCTTGCTTGTATCCCATACAATGGTGTTTCGTCATTCGCCTCGTTTAGGATGCGGGGTTTGCGGGGTGGTAAGGTTTTACAGCCTGACTGGGTCGCAATCACCATGTACATGACGAAAAAGCCCGTCATAGTGATTCGCTTCTGCGGGTTGCATTTCGGGATCAGCCTGTGCAAATCCAGCTTTTCGCAGGCCGGCATGACAGCGGCGACCAACGATGGATATTGTGTCACTCGATCGTCGCCATTGTATTTAGATTGTACTGTGGTTACCATCAGGCATAGTGTAAATCACAACCTAACTATTATATGACCTAAAGCGCATCGCTTGATTCACTGTTTACTCGTAATAAGAAGGTAGATAGGATGCAGGAGCCAAGGGTACGCCGAAATAGGTACACTCGACTTTCGTGCAGAAGGACGTCGTCCAACGTACGAATGTTTAGTTGTCCAGGTGGCTGATGATACACCGTTGGGTTTTAGTCAGTAGGAGTCTCACATAACCTCCTTGTTCTCTCGAGCGAGTGAGTTTTCATGAAAGATCTCTTCAAGATAAAAATGGTGCGAATAACAAAAAATCATTTCATTAACTTGACAAGGTTTTTAATTACGGGGCGATAAAAAAACTGTTCGTTATTCAACAGCAGTTATTGTAAAATAATACAACAACGCAATTTCATTACGTAGATATAGCTGATATTGTCATAGTAATCCTAAAGAAATTAAATGATTCTCCGGATATAATAGAGATGATGCTTCATATTTGTAAACAGATCTGTTTGCAAACAATTACTCGTGTACAGTATTACCAAAAATAATGAAACAACCAAGTAGAATGCGGTTAATTTTGTATTAAATTTTGTTATTGGTATCATGTAGTAAACAGCTTATAGGCGGCCACAACCGCAACTGCACCCTCCGAGACCTTTGTATCCGATACCAGCGCCGTAACCAAGTCCAAGACCATCATAGCCGAGACCGACACCATCATAGCCGATACCGGCACCATAGCCGCGCTCAGCGGTGATACCGACAGCTCCGTCTCCGCAACCGTATTTAATAACACCAGCACCAGCAGTGGGGAATACGCCCTCTACACCCGCGGTACCGAGGAACGGTAAGTTACCGGCAACACCAACACAACCTTCATATGCATTCTCAGAGGCTACGGCAAGCCCAGTGGGAGCGGCGCAAGAGGAGCTAGCGACGCCGAGACCACCGCCGTAGGAAGCAGCGAGCTCAGCAGCGGGAGCGATACCCCCACAGCCGCAGCCGACGCGACCGTTCCAGGCACCGTCGTATCCCCAGCCGGTGCCGATACGACCGAGGCACTGGCTCAGAGCAGACTACAGATGGCATAAAAAAAAACAATTTTATAATTCGATGTTTGACATTATACACTAATAATACACTTATACAAACATTACAAACCTTTGAAGCACTTAATATTTATATAATATTTAGTAATTTTATAGAAACTTAGGTGACATATATTTTAATATAAGTATTTAACATTTTACCTGAACGAAGAGCGCAGAAGCGAAGATGAGAAGAGCTTTGGCTACCATTTTGATTGTAAGAGAGAAAACCCGAGAATGATTTCGAATGTACGGAAACCCTATTTTATACTAAAATAATTATCAATATTTTTATTACAACATTAGGAACACCTTTTAGTATTCCCTTATCAGCTTATATTACAAAACGTGACTTCTACCATATAATTTCACCACCGACCTACTCACCTATATGATATAAAATTGTGTTACCTAATTTTTGATAAACTATTAGGTAATATAAACAAATTAGTCAGTTAGTACTAGCACGAACTATAAAAGAACATAATTGTACAGGGAATAATCATTCTAGATTCAGCAGAACTCTTGAGATCAGTATGTCTACCTTCGCTTTTCTGTTCCTCTGTATCCAGGCTTGCCTGGTCCAGGTAAGTTTTTCAAACATCTGTATAACAACTTTTTTATACACTATGGTTATTATTTTTGAAAAGAATTTTGTTCATTTCGTCGATTGATTTTATGTCAGTTTCTATAAATAATATATTATCCTAAGCACTGCAAGTTCTAAGTACATTTATCTTATTTTCTTTCAATGTTTCAAATTACTACGTCAAGTCTAAAGAAGCTTATATTTCGTCGTTGCATTTGTATTACTATTTTTCCTTTAAGAATGTGTTCGGCGTATGCGGCAAAACCGCTTGCGGTTGCGGAGGTCTTGGTTACGGTGCTCTCGGCTACGACGGACTCGGCTACGGTGCTCTCGGCTATGAAGGAATCGGTTACGGAGCTGGTTGGGCTGGACCATCTTGTGGATCTTATGGAGGCGAAGGCATCGGTAACGTAGCCGTCGCCGGTGAGCTCCCCGTCGCCGGTACCACCGCTGTCGCCGGACAAGTCCCCATCATCGGCGCTGTTGACTTCTGCGGTCCCGCTACCGCTGGTGGTTGTGTCTCCATCGGCGGACGCTGCCTCGGCTGCGGTTGTGGTTGCGGATCTTCCTACATGTACTAAAATCATGAATAACGCTTTTCTTATACGAAATAAAAAATAATGAATTGCTATTAACTGTGTATCTAATAACATTATGATATTTGTAAAGCTTCCTTCTTACTTCTAGTCTCCTATATGAAGAATTTACCATACGTATCATGTACGGGGCAATCTCTGCATGACCATTGGTACGAATAAGCGATCCACAGGGCTCGATTGCAAAGCCATTCCTGATCCTAATATATTTAAAAAGATCTGACACTAGGGCTTAACAATTTTACTAATACCGTCTTCTTTGGTTAAGGCACTTCACTTATATTTAAAGTGAAAAGACTAATTAATATATTTGTCTGCACTTAGATTCAGGCGTTAAGTAGCTAGTTTAATGAAATGTATAAATGGTTTATAATAAAGGAGTTATTATCAGACGCAGACAAAACAAAAAAAGATTTACCTTACCTAACGTACCACGTGTTGATAGTAGAGTCGAAATCGATAGCAATTTACTAGACTTATTTGACACTTCTGTGTTCTTAGGTTATAGCATTTGATTGTAAATTACAACGAAATCTTAATATTTAATAAATGGTGGAAAAATTACGTTTTGCCGCATTCGCAATTTGCAAAATATGCCAACTCACAGATATTGTAGATGCTAGGTTGCTCTGCTTTGCTTACTTCCATATCTTAATGTCTTACTGCATTTTGCCGTGGAAGACAACAGCTGAGGTAGACACGATATTTCCATCACAAACAATTATAATAATGTAACTTATGTGGTATTAAGTAGTTTTTATTTTACTTCTACATCCTGAATACTCCCGACTCAACTCTATGGAACATATCCATCCAAAAGTTGCCTGGAAGAGATTGCTATTAGCAATATTTTTAAATTTTTTTATATATCATAGGCGGCAAACGAACAGGTGGGTCACCTGATGTTAAGTGATCACCACCGTCCATAGACACTTGCAACCACCAGGGAAGTCGCAAGTGCGTTGGCACCGTCTATTTTGGGGAGAGGAGGGAAGTGGAGAGGGGGAGGGGAGAGAAAGAGGAGGTGGGTCTTCGGCGCTCTCGCTGACCGATCGAAACGCAACAAAGCAAGCACTGTTACTTCACGTCGGTTTTCTGTGAAAGGGTGGTACTATCCCGGACGAACCGACCCATTCATGTTGAAACCTTCGAAAGGTGCACGCTATGGACATGTGGGGGTCAA
The DNA here is from genome assembly GCA_015888305.1 of Antheraea pernyi. NCBI lineage: Eukaryota > Metazoa > Arthropoda > Insecta > Lepidoptera > Saturniidae > Antheraea > Antheraea pernyi. Next base: position 103,787 of record MU159775.1, read on the forward strand.
AGTCCACATATCGATTTCCCGTCCCATTATAATATACCACAGCAGCGGTTGCAGACGTGTCTGTAAGCATACGTACATATGTGTCTATGGATAATTAATTATAGTGATTTGATATATCAATGTAATATGTAAAGGGAACAATACAAACACTAAATTCATAGGAATTAATGACTTTTATTTAATCTTCCAACCGGGCTCTCATATAAACAACATAGACAACACCAAAAGCCTGTTTGGTCAACAGCGTTAGTCAGTTTGAAACAAAAGCACGCACGGCTTCCACTTGATCAGGAAATATTGAAGTAATACTATTATGGCCCCCTGGGGATAATTTTTGTTATGCTTTATGCGTTAAACGTAAAGTGGGAATGTATTGGAGCATATGTGTAAGTATGTATAAGTGTTTGTTTAGGTGTAGTGGTACCAAAATTATTATAGTTAAGTATTTATATTAAGGGGCTTCGTATTGTATATAGTTTACTAGTGGGCGCCCAGTGCTCGACATTCGACCATAATTCATTGATTTTTTAAAGTTTCAACTTTATTGGGGTTCTTTTGTTCATGGTTTTCACCAGGTCTACTCAGTTATTTGCCACTTTTTAAAATTGTACAGCTTTATTACAAAATATGAAAAATATTACTTCTGGCACATAATTTTACCAAAGACCTACTTACCTACATATTATGACATAATATTAATCAATTTTCGATACGTTTATTAAGTAATATAAGCAGACTGCAGTACTCTTCAGTCAGTACAAAACTATAAAAGGGCACAGTCGTACAGTGAGTAACCATTCTAGATTCAATAGAACTGTTCAGATCAATATGTCTACCTTCGCTTTCTTGTTCCTCTGCATCCAGGCTTGCCTGGTCCAGGTAAGTAATTGTTTTCAATTTTAAAACATCTCCATAAAAACTTTTTTAATACACCGTGGTTACTATTTTTTAACCGACTTCAAAAAAAGGAGGAGGTTATCAATTCGACTGTATTTTTTTTTTTTTATGTTTGTTACCTCATAACTTTTTTTAAAAGTGTTTTGTGCATTTCGTCGTAAATAAAATAAATAAATAAAAAATATATATTTGGTCATTGAATTTATTTTATTATTTTTGCTTAGAATGTGTTTGGTGCTTGTGGTTGCGGAGGTCGTGGTTACGGTGCTCTCGGCTACGACGGACTTGGCTACGGTGCTATCGGCTACGACGGACTCGGTTACGGAGCTGGCTGGGGTGGATCCGGTTGTGGATCGTATGGAGGCGAAGGCATCGGTAACGTCGCTGTAGCTGGTGAGCTCCCCGTCGCTGGTACCACCGCTGTCGCCGGACAGGTTCCCATCATCGGCGCTGTTGATTTCTGTGGTACCGCTGGTGCTGCTGGCAGTGTCTCCATTGCCGGCAGATGCGGAGGATGTGGTTGTGGCTGCGGCGGATCTTCCTATATGTACTAAAATCTGTAACACTACTTTTCGCATAGGAAATAAATAAATAATGAATTGCTTCTTACTTTTTACTATCATTGGTTTCTGCAGTCCCGTCTACTGCTTAAAAGAATATTGTTAAAATAGAAACATAAATGAGATAGTCTCTGCCAGATCGTGGGCATGAAGTAGTATGCCACAGGGATATATTTTTATGGATCTTCCTATATGTACTAAAATCTGTAACACTACTTTTCGAATAGGAAATAAAGAAATAATGAATTGCGTCTTACACTTTTACTATCATTGGTTTCTCCAGTCCCGTCTACCGCTTAAAAGAATATTGTTAAAATAGAAACATAAATGAGATAGTCTCTGCCAGATCGTGGGCATGAAGTAGTATGCCACAGGGATATATTTTTATGTTGTTTCCTTACCTGTTATATGTAATAGATGAGACGCTAATGCTTCTAATATACTGACACGTTATTTTTGTACAAAACACTTCACTTCACTTCTTCTGTAGGTGGAAGAGCCACGCTGAAGCTATTATAGGTTTCGGCATGTAGTCGGTAGTACCACCCTCTCATAAAAAACTGACGTAAATTAGCAGTGCTTGCACTATTGCGTTTCGTTCGGTCAGTGAGAGCGTCAGATACCCACCTCTCCTCTTCACCAAACACCGTAAGGGCATTATCACTACATATTAGTAGTTTGTAGTAGTGTTAGAAGTTGGTTAGGTGGTAGAGCCATGCTGAAACTATTACTGGTTTCAGCATGAATGGGTCGGATCGTCCGGGGAAATAGCAATAACATGTAATTAACAACAACAAAACTATTCTGAACACGACTGGACTGCAACTAGTAACATATGTGTCAACGTAGGTAAAATAGGGGGGCGGTACGAACGCGGTCGAGGTTACTCTCCTTTTACCGTATCTACGTCCCTCTGATACCTAAAATTATACTATGCGCATATACTACAGAGCGGTTAAAAAGATTGTCGCGGATTATACGATACAGAACAGCTAATTACTCCATAACAGAATAACCGACAAGAGATTTTAACATCAATTAATGTAATATAACACAACAACGTAAATATTTTTTGGTATATAACGGTTATTGTCACCTATAATTTATGACCCAAAGGGCTTTAAGAAAAACAGTGCTTGCATTATTGCTTCCGACAACGGACTCGTGACTCCACTGATGTTGCAGGTGTCTATGGGCGGTGGTGTGTTTACCCATATATATATAAAAAAAACTCATATTAAAAGTGAAAAAAAATAGTTGTTTCGTCTGAACATTGATTTAGACGTTCGATAGCTATATAATAATTTCAGTAAAACTTGTAATTGGTTTGTAATAAAGTATTCATTACTAAATGGAGATAAAACAACATATATTAGGTTTCCCTTGCATAACGATTCACGTGTTGTAGTAGTGCTGAGATAGCAATTTAGTAGGCTTAGTTGAGGATTCTATGTTCTTGGATATCAGACGTGAATCTCAAATTACAATGAAATCTTCGCTTTACAAAATGGTGTACGAAAATTCAGTTTTATTACATTCACCATTTACGACATTCCCCGGCTCATAGATATTGTCGTTGTTACCTAGCAACCTAATAGTTCTTTTTTTTATATCATAGGAGGCAAACCGCCTCCTATAACATAAAAAAAAACAAAGTCATCCGTTGCCTTTATGTGTCTGTCTATCTATTTGCGTTAAACTCAAAAACTACTGAGTGGATTAGTAGATACTGAGTAGATAGAGTGATTCATGAGGGTTTCGGTATACAATTTGCCAAGATTTTTTGTAAATTGGTTGAAATTTACTCTTCAATATTTGCTGTTCTGTATGATCGTATAATTCTTGTTACGTAATATATAATTTAATATTATATAACGTGTGTAATTCTATCACATTCTCTCTACGAATGTTTCCATGCACTCACGCTATATATTACATACAATATAATTTTACACAAATCTATAATGTAATTTCTTACTTAACGCGAATGTAAACTGTAAGTTACCCCTACTAACATACATAATTTTATACAATCCATAATTCAATAATTCCATCTATGCATAATCTTGCCACTATTTCTCTATTAATATAGATGATTCCATATATCTATAATACATTAATTGTACACATGATTCTACATATTCATAATTTTTTGGTCTACGAAACTGTGTTCAATCTTACAAATTGGAGTTATATATTCCATAATATACATACTTAAGATTAAACACTTCTAGACGTAAACACAGCTTACATTATTAAAACGGTGCGTATGTAAAACCAGTCCCTTCTAGACTTAGTCGGTGTTATTACAAAAAATTTAAATACCTATTAAATACTTACTTTAAAAAGGTCTCGTAATAAATGCACCGCGGTCGCTGAATGTTCGCCATCGTGCTCTTTTGTCTCACTTTGGTTACGTTAGGTTAGACTTGCGTAAGGATAACGCGAACTTGCCTCAGACGAGCGCGGTGTATTTAATTGGAAACCTTTTTAAAGCAAGTATTTAACTTTTTTGTAATAACACCGAGTGTATTCACCACCTTAGACCACGTTATTGTTAATGACGTCTAAAAATCAGATCAGATTGTAGTAAGATTATCAATACTAATATTATAAAGAGGTAAAGTTTGTGAATTTGTGAGTTTGTGAGTTTGTGACGTTGTAGAGGGTAATCTCAGGAACTACTGGTCCTCCCAAGCCGGAATTGGCGCATCTACATGTCCATGAACTAGCTTGTACAGAAAAACAACATCAGCCATTTTCCTACAAATTTAATTCAGTCCCTATATATCAACTATCTAACTAAGTCTATTAAAACCTGTATGAGATATCAATAAAAATATCACTAAATCTACGTATATTATTATGTGTGCATTACTCTTCCTATACATCGCCAACAGTTATTGTGAATAAAATACATTCATAAAAAATAAATAATTCGTAATAAAAATAAAAGAAACAACGCCTTTCACGCAAACATCATTTTTCAAAGTGGATGGGTCTTCTAATAATGACAAATATACAAGAAAAGGCTGCCATCGGCCGGGCGAAAGAAGCGGCATGGGAGGAGTTGCTGCAAACGCTGGAGGGAGATCCTTGGGGGCACCCGTACCGGTTGGTACGGAAGAAGCTGTGATCCTGGGAGCCCCAGGCGACGGAGACCCTCCGGGCGGAGCGCTTCATCTGCTATGCGGACAACACCCTAGTCGTAGCCTAGGGGGGGGAATGGAAGGAAGTGGAGCGCCTGGTCACCACGGCCACAACCCTCGCATAAGGAGTTTGGGCCTCAGGGTGGCTCCCAAGAAGACCGAGTCCCTATTATTCCACGGGCCTTGGCGAGGGCCACCACCTGGGGCCCACATAATGGTTGAGGGCACTCGGATCAGGGTGGAGACCCAGATGAAGTACTTGTGCCTCACCCTAGACGGGCTCTGGCGGTTCGAGCCCCACTTTGCAGGGCTCGAACCGCGAATTTCTGGGGCGGTGGCGACGCTCAGCCGCTTGCTCCCCAATATAGGGGAGCCGAATGCCGGGTGCCGCCGACTATACATGAGAGTCGTGCGGGCGATGGCTGCCTACGGGGCACCGGTGTGGGCTGATGCCCTCGGGCACTGAAGGCGATCCGGGCATACCGCACGGTGCCCTCTGCGGCGGCCTTCACGCTCGCCGGCTCCCTGTCCTGAGAGCTAGAGGCAGGAGTTCTCACTGCCGTGTACGAATTTACAGCGGTGAGGAAACGAAGTAGGGAGCCTCCGGCTCGCAACTAGAAACGACAGAACACATGTGTCAACGTAGGTGAAATAGGGGGGCGGTACGAACGCGGTCAAGCTTGCTCCCCTTTTACCGTATCTACGTCCCTCTGATATCTAAAATTGTATTCTGCGCATCTACTTCAGAACGCTTAAAAAGATTGTCGCGGACTATACGATACAGAACAGCTAATTGCTCCATAACAGAATAACTGACAAGAGATTTTAACATCAATTAATGTAATATAACACAACAACGTAATTATTTTTTGGTATATAACGGTTATTGTCACCTATAATTTATGACCCAAAGGGCTTTAAGAAAATAATAAAAATTTATTTATTTATACATTATGCATTAAATACGCAATGGCGGACTTAATGCCGAAGGCATTCTCTAATTAGGCCGGGGGGCTCATCTCCTCATTGCACAGGTCGGGCGGACGAGGGGAGGCAGTTGGTGTGTACCCAGTCTGTCTCTCTATAGGTAGGAGCCCGACGGTCACCTTCCGCCGGGCGGACCGTTGGGGCGGCTCGGGGTTTTAGTCTGCGCGAGTCGGATATAACCCACCCTCTCCTCCGAGAGGGTGGCGTATCCATAAGGGATTTCCCCACGTTAAAAAAAAAAGAAGGAACTACTGGTCCGATTAAAAAAAATTCAGTGCTATATAGCTCATTTATCGAGGTAGGTTATATACTATATATCATCACGCTAAGACCAATAGGAGCGGAGCACCAATGAATAATATTTCAAAATCGGATTTTTTTTCGTCTTGAGATCTTCCGCTGCGTGTTAGTGTTCGCTAAAAGTAACTATTACAAGCGAACGAAGTCGCGGGCAGGTTCTAGTTTCTTATATGGGGCATTTCAAGTCAAGCGGACAACCAAAAAAAATGGGGTCGTAAATTTCGTTTATACTCTATTCAGTTATACTTCTAGTAGACCTGGATATGTACACACAATTTTTTTTTCGTATGCAGCATTATTACTGAGCTATGAGCTTTTAAAAATGTACTAAGAATAAAGTCATCATTTTTTGAACGCTTAAGATCTGTGTCAATTAATTTGTAGAAAAAACTAAAAAGTATTGTTTCTTATAGTTCAAAAGTTGAAGTTTTTAATTTTTTTGTCGAATTCTATATTTGAACTGTTTTACGTATAGTAAACCGGAAGTGAAAATTTCACTTCGATATTTGAGTAACTTCGACACTTTTTTTTTAAATATTTTTACCATTGAATTATAGATTTAAATGTACTAATTCTTCACAAAAAAAAAATTAAAACGTGATCGCCAATAGTTTAAGACTTAGAGCATATCGAGTACATACATACACATATGAGCACTTTCTAAGCAATCGAGTTTATAATTACACCGTCCGATCAAGCGAACACAATGCAGCAACTAATATATATGAATGGGCGAATTACGAATAATGAATAGTTATTTCTTTATTTTGTCATTATTTTAAATTAAGATACGCTATGAAATAGTTAACTGCTCAATAGTACAGTAACTGAGAAGAAATCATAACATCAATTATTGTAATATAACTCAACAAGGTAATTAATTATCGATAGATAACTGCTATTGCCATTTATAATTCATAACCCAAAACACTTCAAGGATATAATTAAGATGACCCTTAATATTTATAATTATATATATTTGTAAACCTTTAGTACAATACAATAAACTGAAACAGTTAAGTAAAATGCAGTAAATTTTGTTATAAATTTTGTTATTAGCATCATGGAATTAACAGCTTACAGGCGGCCGCAACCGCAACCGCAGCCTCCGAGACCGTAGCCTTTGTAGCCGATGCCAGCGCCGTAGCCGAGACCAAGGCCATCATAACCGAGACCTAGGCCATCATAGCCGAAGCCGGCGCTATAGCCGCGCTCAGCGGTGATACCGACAGCACCGTCACCGCAACCGTAGTTTATAACGCCAGCACCAGCAGTGGGGAACACGCCTTCAACACCCGCGGTACCGAGGAACGGCAAGTTACCGGCAACACCTACACAACCTTCGTATGCGTTTTCAGAGGCTACGGCAAGTCCGGTGGGAGCGGCGCAAGAGGAGCTGGCGACGCCGAGACCACCGCCGTAGGAAGCAGCGAGTTCAGCAGCGGGAGCGATACCACCACAGCCGCAGCCAAGACGACCGTTCCAGGCACCCTCGTATCCCAAACCGGTACCGATACGACTGAGGCATTGGCTCAGAGCAGACTAGAGAGGACATAAAATTATTTATTAAGTAAAAGAACTATTAGTCATAAACAAGTACAAACATGTAGAGGAATTTTTGAAGGACTAAAATTATATTAAATATGTAGTAACTTTATAGAAAAATTTGTAAAAATACTTTTGTTATAAAAATAATTATATAAGAATTTATATAGTACCTGAACGAAGAGCGCAGAAGCGCAGATGAGAAGAGCTTTGGCTGCCATTTTGACTGAACGAGAGAAAACTTGAAACATTTTTATTACATCATTGGGAATATTTTCTAATATTCCATTATCAGTTTTATTACAAAATATGGTTTCTGGCACATAATTTTACCACAGACCTACATACCTATAATATGAAATTGTATTGCCCAATTTTTGATATGGTTATTAAGTAATGTTAGCTCTGTACACGTACTCTTCAGTCACTAACACAGACTATAAAAGAACATACTTGTATAGGGAATAATCATTCTAGATACATCGAAACTGTTGTAATCATTATGTCTACCTTCGCTTTCTTGTTCCTCTGCATCCAGGCTTGCCTGGTCCAGGTAAGTGTTCGTTTCTAATCCTTAAGCATCTGCATAACAACTTTTTATACATCGTACTTATTATTTTAGAAAAGAAATTTGTTAATTTCGTCGCATGATATTTATATCAGTTTTCATATTAACTAAAGTGCTTCAAGCTCTAAGTCCATTAAATGTTCTAGTTTCTTTCACTAGCTGAGGATTCTGAGTTCTTGGATATCAGAGGTGATTCTAAATTACAACGAAATCTTAACATTAAGAAAAAGTTAGGAAAATTAAGTTATGTTGCATTCGCAGTTTACAAGATTCATTAGCTCACAGATATTGACGTTGCTAGGTAGCTCTACCTTGCTTACTTCCATAGGTTAATGTCTTATGGCATTTTGCTCTTGGAGACAGCAGCTGAGGTATATACAACATCTCTATCATAAAAAATTACAATCATAAAGTTAAAATTATAGTCCCTTCTAGGCTTAGTGTGTTCATCCGCTTATACTGCGTCATCATATATGACGTTTAGTGTTAATCGTTCATATGATAAGTTAATTTTTTTATAATTTCCAGTTTTTATACGCCGTGAATAAAGTTCAAATCTTGCCGTTCATAAGGGTCTCACTTTTTTTATAATCTTCATATTTTACAGGTACAAAATTTTAAGATCTAGAAAAATAACATAAAATATCAGGAAAGGCTTAAATTCAATTTAGCCCATTTCGAATTTTTTACTTTATTTTTTTATTTCAAACTGACTACGCTATTGACCAAGCAAGGTATTAACAGCTTCACCGGACTACTAAGGCGAGCGCTTAAGGCACTCAGCCGATTTTATTTTGACAACTAGCTCAAGGGTGCGCGGCACACCTCGGCTTTGGCTGTTCAATTCGCGACCTATGTAAGCTAACCTAAGCTAACTATTCATACATATATGAATTGTTGAAACATATATGTGTACCAAGCATACATAACTCAACAACTCTTATATATATTTCGTATCGAATAATATT
>MU159776.1:0-27332 GCA_015888305.1 Antheraea pernyi
ATGAGCAACAGCGGGTACTTTTGTATTAACAGTAAATGTATGTAAATCAACAATTCTTATGTAATAGTACTGCCTACGTATTTTATTGTTTAATTCATGGCTGTCTTTTTAAATTAAATTTTCTTATTAATACTTAATACCTACAATCCTTTTATCGAATTTAAATTACTTTTATATCATTTTGTCATACCTGCTTATCTCCTATGTAAAAAGGTAATTGTTTGTAGTCTATGTTATACTCTCAAAAGTCTTCCATGTCTCTGTAAAAGTCACGTGAAAATCGGTTGAGCTATTTCATAACAGTTAGTTCAAAATAAAATAGCACATGGCACTTTCTAAAATTTCAGTTATCTGTCAATGATATTTCCGTCAAAATCGGTCAAACCGTTTCGAAGATTAGTCGAAACAAACAATCAGACAGGCGAAAAAAATAATTAAAAAAATGAATAATTATTTTTTTATTATATGTAGCGTATATGCGTTCATAGCCAATCAGTAAAAAGCTGTTATTTTAATTTTAATACAGATATTTTTTTAAATTGGGGTAATACTATCGGCTAACGATGCAGGAAAATACCATGAGGGAACCCGAACCTGAGAAATGTTCTTATGGCACTCCTGTATGTGGGGAAACAGAATTGTGGATCTCTCAGAGTTTGAAATCGTTAATACGTCGTGTGCTGGCGTGGTGATTACGCCCATACCTACCTTCGGGAAGAGGTCTATGATCCTGTAGTGGGTCTCTGCAGCAAGCTGATGATGATAATGATACAGACATTTTATTTTAATTATATGTATAGATAATTTATTAATTATTTGATGTCAGAACAAGATAATTTATCAATTTTTAGAAAATTTATGATGCATTCACTCATGCATATAACTAATTCAAATAGACATTCAACAATGTAAGATTAATTTGCCAATTAATTACCGAATAGATAATTTACACCTATAATTTCAATTAGAGCCTAATAGAGAAACTATTACCATGTTTCCGTTGAAAAACGCAACCGGAAGCAGTTGACGCGAACGTTTCCCGCGGCGACAGGAAACTCGCGTGTCCGCGATAATAGTGGTTTCCGGTAACCGAGTGCAAATCACTAATGGACGGGTTGTTCTATATATTTGTTACTATTTTTTTACAATATATATATATGATATACAGTTGATTAATTCACCGAATATATGGAATGTGCATACAATATACAATGGGCATACATATACACTTTGATAATATAGCAGACTAAAAAAAACTATTAATAGTACCGAACTGTAAGCATTTGAAATTATTATTTGTAATGTGTGCCTTGTAAATAAATACTTAAAAGATATTATCACACACTTTAAGTGATCATGGCGCAGCTATCTACTGTTATGGGGTGTAAGGGGTATCGAATAACATCTAAGACTTGAGACACCCAAGCCAACTTCACCTGCACGTGGTGCACCCTGCTGAATAATGAACGAGGCAATGGCGAAAGCGGGGTCGTAGAGTTTTACAGCCTGACTGGGTCGCAACCACCATGTAATGGCGAAAAATCTACTGCGGGTCGCGTTTCGGGATCAGCCTGTTCATATCTAGCTTTTCGCAGACCGGCATGACAGCGGCGACCGGCGATGGATAATGTGTCACTCGGTGGTCGCCATTGTTTTAGGATTGTACAGTGCTTACCATCATGCACAGTGCAGTCACTTTGCTGTGCTTCAATAAAAAAATGAAAAATGATAAAAAAAATGCGTGTTCAGACACCGCGTTGAGTGACGTAGATTGGAATCATTATGACTGATCCCGAGCATTCAGTGAAGGAGAACATCGTAAAGAAATCCACAGAATGGTGATAGGGCTTTTTTCTACGTCCACTTGGTTAGCTACCACCCTCAAGTTGAAAACCTGTCGCACTAGAGAGTCAAGTAAAACATGCTTACTCTTAGACTACAACATTATCTAACATCAGATAACACCATATTCAAACATTAATACCTAGGTACTATTTAGTAGGTGATAGAGCTACGCTGATTCAGCTACTGGTTTCAGCATGAATGGGTCGGCTCGTCCGGGATAGTACCACCCATTTACAGAAAACCGACGTGAAGTAACAGTGCTTGCATTGTTGCGTTACGTTCGGTCAGTGAGAACGCCGGGGGCCCACCTCCCTTTCCCTCTCGCCTCCCCTCCTCCCAAACACAGGCTTGCGACTACTTTGGTGTTGCAAGTGTCTATGGACGGTGGTGATCACTTAACATCTGTTCGCTTGCCATCTATGATATAAAAAAAATAAAAAAAACCTATAAAGTATAAAAAAAAAGCATTTCAAATTACGCACAACGATAAATAAAGACATTTTTGTGACGATACTTACGAAGCTTATTTTGACTTTGATCCACTGGAAATCGTAAAGTGGCATCGATCATTATCTAAATATATAAAAATCCAGTGTCATGATGTTTGTATAAGATAAAATCCGAAACCACTCAACCGGTCTTCATTTATGTATAACTTGGTCCAACTTGAGAGATAGATTAATTTTTATTTCGGTTAATGGCTTAAATATTGTAAATTACATATTAAATTATTGTCAATATTGCTTATTGTAATTCTTAAAGATTTATCAGTTCAAACAGATGGCTCTTTAAATTAGTTTGTTGATAGAGAACTGTAAGACTGTTGGCGACATCTCATAGATGTCGCCACGTTTTAATTTTGAATTTCGTTTTCAACTACAGTTCATTTTGTCATGTGTTCTGTTAATCCCATAATAATTTTATTTCAATATGTAATGTAATAACTTAACCACAGCAACGCGTGGCCGGGTCAACTAATTATTCTGTATAAGTATAGACCGAGCGAAGCCGGGGCGAGTCGCTTGTTATTTCTATGCCTCTATTAAAGTCAATCAAACTGATAATATTGCTAAAAGTCGTTTCACAAACTAATCTCTAATCTGAAACTCACATACTAGGTTATGGGTTTAAGTTTCCAGGTACATCGTAAAGGCTCATACAGTAATAAAGGCTAAATAACTACCATTCTAACTCGATAAAGATTTATTCAATAGTATATCAAACCTTAAGGCAGCTCCAATCTAGTTTAGTTCAATAACCGACACGCTTGTATAAAGAGCTCATTGTCATAGATTAAACAGAACAGATGGTACCTACGTTTTATGTTGGATATTGATAAGTCTGTGTATTAAGGCTCAACACAATTTAGAATGTGCAAAACAACAAGCGATGACTTTCATATTATATTGGCGATAACAAATCGCTGTTATAATTATCTAAAATAAGTGGATTAAACCATGTAACTAAAAAAGTTTTGAGTATGATGGTCTACGGATATACGAGTAGAGGAAGACCGAAAAAGTTATGGATGGGTTGTGTGTAAATTGATAGATATGTATGTAAAAGGTGTGAATACTGAGATGACATTTGATAGGTGAGAGTGGAAAAGGAAACCTACTTAGGTGGTATAAGGGTAAGAAGTTGAGACTGTTGGCGACATCTCATAGATGTCGCCACGTTTTAATTTTGAATTTCGTTTTCAACTACAGTTCATTTTGTCATGTGTTCTGTTAATCCCATAATAATTTTATTTCAATATGTAATGTAATAACTTAACCACAGCAACGCGTGGCCGGGTCAACTAATTATTCTGTATAAGTATAGACCGAGCGAAGCCGGGGCGAGTCGCTTGTTATTTCTATGCCTCTATTAAAGTCAATCAAACTGATAATATTGCTAAAAGTCGTTTCACAAACTAATCTCTAATCTGAAACTCACATACTAGGTTATGGGTTTAAGTTTCCAGGTACATCGTAAAGGCTCATACAGTAATAAAGGCTAAATAACTACCATTCTAACTCGATAAAGATTTATTCAATAGTATATCAAACCTTAAGGCAGCTCCAATCTAGTTTAGTTCAATAACCGACACGCTTGTATAAAGAGCTCATTGTCATAGATTAAACAGAACAGATGGTACCTACGTTTTATGTTGGATATTGATAAGTCTGTGTATTAAGGCTCAACACAATTTAGAATGTGCAAAACAACAAGCGATGACTTTCATATTATATTGGCGATAACAAATCGCTGTTATAATTATCTAAAATAAGTGGATTAAACCATGTAACTAAAAAAGTTTTGAGTATGATGGTCTACGGATATACGAGTAGAGGAAGACCGAAAAAGTTATGGATGGGTTGTGTGTAAATTGATAGATATGTGTGTAAAAGGTGTGAATACTGAGATGACATTTGATAGGTGAGAGTGGAAAAGGAAACCTACTTAGGTGGTATAAGGGTAAGAAGTTGTTGATTATTGTTACAAAAATAAATAAAATAGAAATAAAATTAGTTTCAAACTAAGGACTCTGAAACAATCCTATGAGAACCAATGGCATGTGGCTTAGTGTATAGTCCTGCCAATCGGCAGACTGGTACTAGCCTCGTTTTTCCCTAATTTCGGCCATTTAGTCCTAGTTGAATAAATAAAAATATACATATAATTAAATCCGCCACATCTGTTCCATATTTACTCTATGGCCTTCAACCGTTTTTGGGGTAAATATTGCAAATCGATAGCCCTTATCATGGAGTGGGGTGTTATTGAATTACTCGAGGTGCCCAGAGGCGGTTCGGCCCTTGCGACCTCTATATTTCTTATCTTTTCTTTTTAATTTTGCACTTTGACCTTTTTACATATTTATGAAACGTTTGTGACATTTTTTTTAATATCAACCCGAGTAAATTTCCCCTGCTCGTTATCTGATAGCTTAATTATAGAGAGAAATGATAAGAATCTTGATGTATCATGAATAAATGAAAATTGTAAGTAATGGTCTTGCCTGATTAGTTGGCAAAGTTAAGTTCAAAACGTATTAGTTGACCTCCTATTGGTGTATTCCGTTATCTGAATCCCAGGGTCATTTATAAATCTAATAGTACTGTTTTAAAAGCTATGACTATGTAGTCACTTGCAATCAATTGATGATTCTATGGACTAAAGTAATACTGTATGTATATACTGTATCTTTTATATGCTATAATATAACAAAGACAATGCAAAAAAATCGAGGCAGCCATAAGGAGTGAATTGTTTTAATTTCATAATTTCTAAATTGAAATAGCGTAGTAAGTTCGAAAATAAAAACATGTACACAGGCCCCTATAATATGGGTCGCTAGTCTGACGTACGACGGACGTCTTACGTAGCATGTCATGACGGGAAATTATAAATTTATCTCCTGCCAAAAATACTAACGCTCCTATAGAAGTATTCACTTCAAAAATATCGTTATTTTGTAATGTACATCATTGATGCATTTTTAAGATAAACATGTTCCAAAAATTGATTTTTTTTCAAATTGTAACAACACGTGGGATATTTCACGTGAAGTTGACAACGAAATAAAGTAATGTTCTGAAATTCGTTCATATTCAACCTAATTGTACTTATGGTAAGTATGAATGTGTATACACAGTTTTCTTCGTAGGAAGTTTATCTGTCAAGGCTTTTAATTTAGTCACAACTGTTTGTAGCCGAAATTTGTTATTATAAAGTATTTTTAGGAATGGAACCAATTTACAATAAATTATCAAATGTAGCGATGTTATAGGTGGTAATTTTTGTAGGTTACCACCCACGCTGAAGCTATTAGTGGTTTCAACATGAATGTGTCGGCTCGCTCGAGGTAATACTACCCAGAGAAAACCGACGTAAAGTAACAGTGCTTGCATTATTGCGTTTCGTTCGGTCAGTGAGAGCGCCGGGTATGCAACTTCCCCTCTCCCTCCCCCATTCCTCACTCTTCTCTCTTCCAAACACAGGCTGGCAACGCATTTGCGACTCCCCTGGTGTTGCAAGTGTCTTTGGACGGTGGTGATCACTTAACATCAGGTGACCCACATGTTCATTTGCCTCCTATATTATAAAAAAAATATATAGAAAATTTAATGATCCCTTTTAAAAATATAATGAGACTTGAAAGATATTTTCTTTTTCCTGTACGAACGTGGAAGTAAACATTTCGCAACTAAATGGTAATATTTTAAACAATCACTTTTTTATTAATTATTATTGTACTGAATCGACGTCTGGCGCTTGCTTATATCGATTAAGTTACCAGATATTGGTTAATAGATATTGATATTGCGTTTGAAGTACATTCAAAGCCATTGCAATAGTGTAAAGGGTCCTACCATATTCGTGCCAGCTTTCGTTAACCAAATTCTATGCTGGCCTGCAAGACCCTCAACATAAAGACTGATCTCGAAACTAGGCATGCTAAAAGAGTCACTGTGACTCTACGACTCATATACGTTGTATTCAAATTTATTATATTCTGTACAGCATTACTGTGTATTGTCAAAAAAAGATTTGTATATGTAAAGCAATTCAGAAAATGCGGTCGAAAAAGAAAACCTCATTGAAAATACCTATAGAGTAAGGAACGTTTACTGCTAAACGATCATCAAATAAAATCAAATTCCTAAAGTGGATAGGTACGGAATACCGAAACAATTGATTCGAAACGCAATTGCGGTCCGGAGGTACAAAGGAGAGCGTATCGGGTGCGAGCGACACGGTATACGTAGGAGCGAGAGGGAAAACAATAATTTTTCCCACATCATTTAATACGAGAGCCTTTCGCAATCGCTCCAGCTTTCGCGAAAATACATTAAGCCTCGTCCGCCTATCAGACAGTTGCGTAACAAGTGTGAATAATTTCGATAATATCGTATGAATATTGGAAATTGATGTACCATATATAGTATATTGTCTAAGAATAATATAAAGTTAGAAGATATCTACCGAAATATAAACACAATATCAATGAAATATTTGAAATGTGTATATATATACAAACATATAGGCAAAGAAAATATAGTTAAGCATCTTTTTCTTCTGTGTTTGTTAACTGATTTTCTTTACTTCTTTTTTGTTTAGTGATTATTGGCGAACCTTATCGTTATCAATAAAAAAGTTGAAAATAGTTTTCTTTTTCATACCATTGCAGTGCCGAAGCATTAATATAACAGCATTAATTTATGTATCTATTCATTACAACTTACGCTCCATACATTCGCTAAAGATTTTTAATACTTTGTCAAAAATATAATACATAATTGGAGTTTTTAAATAAATGTAATTATAGAAAACAAAGCTATGTCTAGAAATATTGTATTATGATAACTAAATCTCGTGTCTAAGTTGTATTTTATAAAAAGTTAAGACACTCTGTATTTAAGGCTACTTGTTATATTTATAACCTAATAATCGCATTGAAAATATCTGGTGCTCGTGCACTTATTCTTGTAAAAATGGTTCTGTTTCCAGAAAACTTCGCATTTTATCTTATCTAAACTAAATTTGTACAGTTGTTTATAATTTTGTATTAATATAACCTATATTTTAGGAATTTTATGTTACCTTTATAAAATGTTATCATTACTGATTAATTCCTACAGAATGTCATAATGATATGATGCTTAAACAATGCTCTGAAGAATGCTTTATCTACCAGGAAATGAAGTCTCGTCGAAATCAAACCATAAACACTTTACTTTTACCAAATATCTCTTATATAAGACTAGGTGATACATACGAAAGACAAAAAAATAAATAAATCATTAACTAATTTTCCTTGCAAAATTTGTTTGTTAACGATGCTATCCATTTGCTACCGTTCTCCTAGGTATGCTTACTATACCGCTTGCCCCATTTCACATATCGTTGAACGCGTAGTAAAAATTCACAGTTTCTTAAATCTTTAATAATCTTATATTAGATGACGAAGAAGTCATGACTGTTTCTCAGATAAGGTCAAATGCGTAATACTAAAAAAAACATTGGAATAGGTATATAAAGAAGTTTTTGCGTAATACGTGTACAATAACAGACCTCTATAATTTTATTTATTTATTTAAAGATTATAATACCTGTAGCTAAATATGGAGAACAAAATTATAATAAATTTATAACAAAATGTTAAGGTACAAATCAACATAGATGTCAACTTACACTTATGCATATAGTATTGTATTGTATCTCACTACACTAGGCTATCCGAGGTTATTGTTAAAATTGGTAATGTAGTCCACAATTTTTAATTGGATCGCAGGTTATCCATTTTAATTGCAGTCTGTTATCTGTAATTGTACCTTTTTGAAAAAAATAAAATAAATTAGTACCAAACTTGTGATGTTTTTTATAGAAACTTATTTGACGAATACTGACTCAAACTATGAAGTGAGTAAATAATAGCCTTATAAGGTATCGAATCTTTAATGAGAATTCGTTAATCAATACGGCAGGTAGAATGAATCAAAATTACGCATCGGTGTAACACAAAGCCACATTAAAATGTAAAATCTCAAGGAAGCTCTGCAAAGATTTAATTTCCTAAAGGCAGATACCCGATGGTTCTGGTACCTTGGATCGAATTTATCCTGAGGACATATACATTGAACAGCCCACTCCTTTTGTGTTGCTGAAAATACGAATATATTTAATCAAGCAACGACTTTTACGAATCGCCTTTTATGTTGACACAACTTCGCGAAAACTTCGTGATTTTGTGCAGCTTATAAAGAAGCATCCAGGAAATATAAGACCATAATTAGACATAACAAATCATATAATCTGATTGTGATATTAAAATCAGGTCATGAGTTTCTTTGTAATTATGGTTAAATGTATATTTAATACATTTTTGAAGAGAAACTTTTCTTGGGTTTGAATTCGATTTTACTAAAATGTGTAGCTAAAAAGTGATAGCTATAAATGTATATATAAGTTTTAGCTTGTGATAGAATGGGATAGTATGTTCTTAATGTACTCAAAATATATAAAAAGAGAGAGAGAGAGAGAGAGAGAACCTTGCAATCTATAGCACATTATTTTCTGTTGGATCGTAGCGACTATCGTGCACTTTTAGAAATTATTCTCTGTTGTGTATTTATTGACAATGTTAATATATATTAAAATATTACAACATAATACCGCAAAACTAACGTTTACCACCTACGTAGTGTGTATTCATCTCATTTTCTAAAAAATAATCCGAATACTAAGTCTCAATTGGACACGGTAGGTGGCGCTGCGATTGAATTTTAGATTTTTTATTTTATATCAAGGCAGTACACGCAACACGCAAGGCAGTACGGGCCCGCTAGTAGTTATATAAAAATAGTCTATGGTGTATCATTTCAAAATGCACAAATGCAGACGAAGTCGCGAGCGTAGAACTAATGATACATACTTGCATGGCAATAGTAAATAAAAATATTTTCTTAATATGTATTAATATTTTACTTAAGATGGATTCAAATATATCATCTTGTTTTATTGGAGCGTATAATTAAAGACACTACTAATTACAACAGATAAGTTCGATGTAAAAAACGCATGGGAAGTTTGTTACCAATTGTTCTGAATTTTTCGTCGCTAACTGTTTCTAAAGTTCTACTTATTTAACAATGTAGAATGCACCGTATGCCTTTTTATATTAAAGTTTATTTTTTGTTTGTGACTTTAATCGCATTTTAAGCCTTTAATCTCTATAATTTATAGAAATTTGTATGTGCAATATAATAATGTAGAACGGAATCGTCTTTTTGTTTGTTTTTCTTCAAGCAAATAAATGCAACTATTACAAATCTTAAGAGATGATTTCTTTGTTTGAACGCACTTATCACTGGAACTACCATTTATATTTGCACTTTTGAATTTTATACTATATAAGCTGACCCGGCTACTCGTAGCTGTGGCTCAGTTATTATGAAAAGAAAATAAAGTTAATACATGGCGTATATAACAATCAGCTATACAAACTAATTTAAAGCGCCGTCTATTCGAGACTGATGAAACTTACAATTAATAAAAATAATAAACATTTATCATTTAATCTGTAGTTAAAAAATATTGTGGCCATTAATCGAAATAAAAATTATCCTATCTCTCAAAATGGACCAAATTATACATAAATGTCAACTTTCAAGATGATCGGTTGTGTAGTTTCGGAGCTCATCGTGGACAAACATCATGACACTGGATTGTTATATATTTTAATTCTTCATCTCTACAAACTTGGATTAACGAATAAATTTAATCTTAAAATATTAAACTTGACGAAAGAGGAATTCTTTTAACATTTTTTAACAGCATAATAAAAAAAAAGTAAAATACGCCGAGCCTTCTTAATAGACATTTAGCCGACTTAGAGCTTTGTAAGAACACTACTTTGAAATTCTGACCTGACGTTTAATTAATGCAATGGACCTCATTCCCGGAGCTGTGCTGTGCGGATAACCTCTGAAAGTGGAATATTCAAGTTTTATAGTTAATTCTTTCGCAGGACTCTGCTTTCCCCTTAAGGCGAGTCTATAAGCCGCATACTTGTTCGCATACCTCGTTTTATTACACTGACGCGCGAGTGATAAGCTTTTAGCAGAGCGACAAGCGAAAGCATTTCAATTTTTTTAAAAAGTCATTGCAGTCATAAGGACTGCCCACAGAAGTGAAAACTCAGAACGATTAAATAAATGTGTTCTCTTTTGAATTTCCACATTAATTATAGAGTGAATGACAATATTTATATTCCAGAATTTGTTTATTGAAACTATTAACGTTAGTGTGATTTTCATATCTATTGGCACTCGCAGAAATAATTATATATATTTTTATAAAGTCTATTAATCAATCAAACGTATGATGAGCTGAAAAATATTAATATAACATGTACACAGGCCTCTATACTACGCGTTGATAGTCTGACGCAAGCGCAATACGGTCGGCCATATGCCGACAAAATTACGAATTAATCTTCTGGCATACGCCATTGATCGGCCATATGCCACTCAATGCGCTTAAAGTTTCCCTTTCTAAAGAATATTAAAAATAAATAAATGCAGTAAAGTAAATATTTTTCAAATGTAATAGGTGTTTTTTCTATTTAAAGTTTCGTGTATGTTCATGTATTAACTTTAATTATTTCTGAAGTACAATCAGATAATATTTTCATCCCTCTAATGCCTAAAAATTATACAGTTTCATTATTCACTAGCTATGTGTACGACTCAGAACTCATATTATGTCTATCTGACATATTATATTTACTCATAATTTATCACTTCTAATATAATTACTGGTATGACATACTTTCCGTTTGAAAAATATCATAAATATCGGTCAACTTTGTTTTGTTTTACAAACTAAATATTTAGAATGACCGGGCCTAGCGGACGTTGTTCTGCACTCATAACAAAAAAAAACCTTGACAAATTACATATATATGTAAACCTTCCTCATAAATGACTTTATCCACTGGTGAAAACCGCCTGAGAACCCGTTCAGTAGTTTTTGAGTTTATCGTGAACAGACAGACAGACAGACGTGGCAGAGGACGTCCTTTTATTATATGTAGTGATTTCGTATTAATGATCAGAGTCTTCTATGGTAGACATAAAATGCAAAATAAATAAATAATACATTTACAGCCATAATTAAAACTTTATTTACATAATAAGAGTCAAAAACATAAGCTAAGCTAAATTAGGCTACATTAAAATACTATTTATTTTTATAAAGAGTGTTAAAATTCAAAAGCATTATTATCATTATTATTCTAAATTTTCATCATTACTACTCCAGTATCATTTAAAATACACGTAATGTATCGCAGAAGCAGAAAAACATCTACAATAGTTATCATGACGAAGTATAGAAAAATACATAGATAACCTTGTAACTCGGGAAAATTATCAGTGATCAATCAAGCAAACTTTCGTGTAATCCAATTATTAGTTGAACGTAATAATCAACCAACTTTCACATCATTTGTACTAACTTTTACAACTAATAAAATAGAGAAATATATACGCGGCACATAATTTTATATTATAAGAAAGTAAATATAAGGTATCTCTACTTTTACGTTTTTTTTTTTTTTAAATCGTTGCAGGTTGCAATCATAAGTAATAAAATACATTTTTAGAGATGTTTGTCTATGTGTCTATCGGTTTGTTTGAACATACATTACTGCGAAAGTACTTTGTTCACGATAAAACCTTATCAACAATCATAAAGTATATTCTCGAGTAACATTTAGTCTTTCTTTCATTAAAAATCGGTTCACTCTATCAAAAGTTATTGTAATTTTAATGACGACGCGACTTAAGTACGGGAGAAAAGTTGATAAGTAAATATACTTACTATATTCTCATGATATTATTATTTACTGTTTTTTCTACATTAGGTTCTACGTGGACGGCGTCGCGGGAACAATAGTTGCAAATATAATAAAAAAGATTTAGCGAAATATGTGCAGCCGTTTTGAAGTGATGGGATGACATACATTCAACAAATTTATTTTTATTGATTGGTCTATAGTTGTTGATAAAACGTATTTACATAGTACTGTATAATAATATTGTCATTTATAAACAATGTTACAAATCTAGTCGTTAACCAAAGGAGATATCGCCTACTCTACCCAAGGTTTCGACGTCCCAAGCCATTTGAACCATACAATTTAGTAGATGGCCAACACCGTAAATTCAATTTACATTAACCCAAATAAAACAAATTGTACTATATCTCTACATTTACAATTAGGAAGACTCATCATTACTACTCTAGTATCATTTAAAATGCACGTAATGTATCGCAGAAACAGAAAAACATATGCAATAGTTATAATTCCTGAGTAATTACGAATATGACAAATATCTATGACGAAGTATAGAAAAATACATAGATAACCTTGTAACTCGGGAAAATTATCAGTGATCAATCAAGCAAACTTTCGTGTAATACAATTATTAGTTGAACGTAATAATCAACCAACTTTCACATCATTTGTACTAACTTTTACAACTAATAAAATAGAGAAATATATACGCGGCACATAATTTTATATTTATACTTGAACTAGCCGCCAGCCCCGGTTTTGCATGAGCGTATTAACGAAGAAGAAGACGAAGGGAGATGTAATAACATGGAATGGCGACTGTACATCAGTTTGTCAATATTTTTGAAAATCATTCTAGTTTATTTTGTTTCATATTCACTCGCGTTTTACAAAAATATTTTTTAAACCAAAATTTTCACTTTTACATTTAATTTTTCAGACAATTTCTTTCATATAAGGTTTGTCCTAGCCATCTATATATATAATAAGAAAGTAAATATAAGGTATCTCTACTTTTACATTTTTTTGAAAAAAATCGTTGCAGGTTGCAATCATAAGTAATAAAATACATTTTTAGAGATGTTTGTCTGTGTGTCTATCGGTTTGTTTGAGCATGCATTACTGCTAAAGTACTTTGTTCACGATAAAACCTTACCAACAATCATAAAGTATATTCTCTAGTAACCTTTAGTCTTTCTTTTATTAAAATCGGTTCACTCTATCAAAAGTTATTGTAATTTTAATGACGACGCGACTTAAGTACGAGAGAAATGTAGATAAGTAAATATACTTACTATATTCTCATGATATTATTATTTACTGTTTTTTCTACATTAGGTTCTACGTGGACGGCGTCGCGGGAACAATAGTTGCAAATATAATAAAAAAGATTTAGCGAAATATGTGCAGCCGTTTTGAAGTGATGGGATGACATACATTCAACAAATTTATTTTTATTGATTGGTCTATAGTTGTTGATAAAACGTATTTACATAGTACTGTATAATAATATTGTCATTTATAAACAATGTTACAAATCTAGTCGTTAACCAAAGGAGATATCGCCTACTCTACCCAAGGTTTCGACGTCCCAAGCCATTTGAACCATACAATTTAGTAGATGGCCAACACCGTAAATTCAATTTACATTAACCCAAATAAAACAAATTGTACTATATCTCTACATTTACAATTAGGAAGACGTGTTCTTAAATCTTCTTTTTATTCTTCCTACATTGTCAACCACTCCTCTCTATTTTTTTAAATATTACGCAGGCTTTTGGTTCGCGACTTTTTTTTTTTCGACTGACTACTCTATTGACCAAGTAAGGTCTTAACAGCTTCACCGGACTACTAAGGCGAGCGTTTAAGGCATTCAGCCGATTTTATTTTGACAACTAGCTCAAGGGTGCGCGGCACACCTCGGCTTTGGCTGTTGCCTGATACATGCAATTCGCGACCTATGTAAGCTAAGCTAAGCTAAACTAACTATTCATACATATATGAGTTGTTGAAACATATATGTGTACCAAGCATACATAACTCAACAACTCTTATATATATTTCGTATCGGATAATATTCTAAACTATTTCAGTTTGATAAGGGAAAAAAGATAAAACCCTTCCACTTGCATGTGTAAGCGTGTATGCGTGCACGTGTGTGGAGGTGATATGAGTAATGTTGTCGCAGTGATGTAAGATTTTATGTCACTGTATCGCGCGAGCAGCGTACTCAAGGGCTCCACGCCGAGGGAACGGACCTATTGGTTTGCAACCTTTTTTTGCTTTTGTTTAATTTATTATATTCATCAAAAATCGTTGTATCTGTTAACGACTACTAGGATTATTTATGTATTATTATTGTGTTTTACTTAACTATTAGGTACTCTAGGAGGGATAGTTTAATGAAGTTATTGTCTCCTCCTATCGAAAATGTTACTGCCATTACCAAGTAGGTAATCATCTCCTATTACAAAGACTTTTTTGTGATATCTGTGTTCTGATAAGACTGAGATTCCTGTGTTAATACTTTTTAAAAAGTTTTTGTAACATCTCAGAATTCGTGTTCCATGATATTATTTTCCACCGCTTTGATTTGTGCACAATAACCATGCTATGTTATGTAAAATACCACATAATAGATCCCGCCAGAGATCTTATCAGTATCTCATAATAAAGACAATGAATTTATCTAAGTGCTGCCATCTACCAAACAACTGAGTACTTAGAATCCAGCAAAAAAAACCGCCCTGAGCGAACTACGTTAACAAACAATTACAAAACCGGTACAGGTATCCAAAAAAACCGTTAAAATAAACCTAGTGCCAGTGTAGACTAGTGTCCTGTTATTTCAAAATCAGTTACCTAACCCACGGACACGCCGGGGTACCCCGAAACAGTGACCTCCTAGTGCGGGCGATGTATTCCTAAATCCATTTCCTAGACATTTGTAGCGTTTTAAGCGACCTCTAGTAATTTAGCACTGTTTTTTTAATGTAATTTCCAAGTTAACATTTGACATCATACAAATGATTTAATTAATTCCCATAACCACACGTTGGGATATTATATGACAATTAATTGATGTTAAATTTGAAAAATATTAAAAATACAAAAAAGTGTTTATCATAATTCAAAATACTTTATTGAATTTAGACCCTGAGAAGGCGCTTACGAACGTCAAAACTATGGGCAGTTTATATAATACAGTACTCTCTTCAAAGATATATTTGATATATATTTATCTTTAATAAAATTTTAAAATGAAGATAAGGTATCGATTATGCAATTGTCTGGCAGATACAAATGCAAGTTGACAGTTTTAAAGGTTTTACACAATATATAAATGTGACAGTAACGCTTCCGTAATTGAATTACGAAATTCTATAATCCGTACATCCTACACTAACTTTTTTCATAAGATGCATAAATTCTGTGATAGTATAATCTTTTACATTACCGGTTGTAATATTCGAATTTAGCACTACATTAAGATTGAAAAGACACCTAATAAATAATATATAATAAAGTCCATTTTCATGTCTATCTGTATGTTCCCTTAGTTCTTTTAAAATAATTAATGGATTTAGATACAGTTTTGACTGTCATTTAGGGAAATGTATATTGTATTTCTAAAAAGTAGAGAAAGGCTGATGTATAGAATACATTATTATAAATACATCATTTTAATTATTAGATGATGCCACAGATTTAAAAATGAAACAAAAAGAAAACAATTTTTCAAAGATATTTGCGAAGAAAAACTGGCACTAAATCTTTGAGATCCTTATGATTTCATATTAGTACAATAAACTAAAAAGGTGGTTCTAGTTATTTAAAAAAAAATCATTTCTTTATACTAGTTATAATAATAAAATCGCTTAAGTGTATCAATTGAGACACAACATAACAAATAAGAGTCAGCGTACGTTCTCAACATGCTTCCCTTTAAACGACCTATAATATTCCATGCTCTGCGACTACGTGAAACGGGTTGTTGCACTCGGGTAAGTCAGTTCGGAACCCGTGTGACGCACAGAAATTTATTACTCACATTAATTCTATTATATAGAATGAAATACGTGAAGTGACTTTAACTGGAATATTATTTATAACTAGCTTTTACACGCCCCTTGACTCGCGACAATGTTGTTTTAACCTATCCGTCGCGATTTTTTTTTTGGAGGAAAGGGACATGTCAGGAGTATACGTTAACAATATAGACAATATTTTTGCCGTACCGTGAAGCTGTGGAACAATCTCCCGGCTAGTGTGTCCTTACTATAACACGGGGTCCTTCAAGCGTAACGTGAAGAGACATTTACACAGGCCGGCATGACAGCGACGACCACTGGAGGAGGGCGTGTCTCTCAGTGGTCGCTGTTGGTTTTGGATTGTACTGAGCTTACCATCAATCAGGCACAATGGAGTCAATTTGCCGTGCTACAATAAAAAATAAAAAAATATTTGAACATCGTTCTCAGTGTATATAAACTGAAAATCTTAAAAAAAATTAACATGTTATATGAACGACTCAAATTGGATTTAGCTCGTTTAGAAACGTAACGAGACAAATGAACAAACTCTTATTTCGTTTTATAACATTATTTAGTAGGGTGGATATATCTTTTCTTCTTCGTGTCAGCGTATAACCACAATTTTGTCTGATTTAATCTGTGGTTCTCAAAGTTTTTATTCAAAGTCTAAATTTAAATTGGACAGAGGGAGTTTTTGGCGGTTTCTTGGTCTGTTATGTAGTGGATTTTATTCTATTCATAACCTTGTGTTACTTGACTCTATATTGCGTAAAATTGGTTGTGTTTTATGTAATATAGTTTGTTTATTGTGCATAAGTGAAGTGAATGGAAAATAATACCGCGGACCATGAATTCTGAGATGCCACAAAAACTCCACAGAAAGTTCCGCCAAATGGCCACCATCTTGTTAGTTCATTGAAAATATATCAAGAAACTGGAATGAAAGAAGAACTTGTAATACTATTAACAACTCGACAATGGCAGTAGTAATCTAAAAGATTGGTTGCCAAAACCAAATTAAAAAAAAAATGGACTCTGTAAAAAGTTTGCATGAACAGAAAGGAATGTGTGTAAGTGCATCACTTCAAAACGCTTATACCTATATAGCCTTCTTTTTGTTGTTTTCTATTTTAAGACAAGGTGTGCATAAAAGGAAGTCTAGAAAATCACACGAAAAAACGAATAATTTGGATTCCAAAATCTCCATATAAAAAGGATGCGAGTAAGCGAGACACAAGATTATAATGGGTTGGCTTGCCCGGGGTAGTACCACCTATGCAATTGTCTGGCAGATACAATTGCAAGTTGACAGTTTGAAAGGTTTTACATAATATATAAATGTGACAGTAACGCTTCCGTAATTGAATTATAAAATTCTATAATCCGTACATCCTACACTAACTTTTTTCATAAGATGCATAAATTCTGTGATAGTATAATCTTTTACATTACCGGTTGTAATATTCGAATTTAGCACTACATTAAGATTGAAAAGACACCTAATAAATAATATATAATAAAGTCCATTTTCATGTCTATCTGTATGTTTCCTTAGTTCTTTTAAAATAATTAATGGATTTAGATACAGTTTTGACTGTCATTTAGGGAAATGTATATTGTATTTCTAAAAAGTAGAGAAAGGCTGATGTATAGAATACATTATTACAAATACATCATTTCAATTATTATTTGATGCCACAGATTTAAAAATGAAACAAAAAAAACAATTTTTCGAAGATATTTGCGAAGCTTATTTGATTTTGATGAATAGTTAGTATCAAAGCGCCAAAAACTGGCACAAAATCTTTGAGATCTTTATGATTTCATATTAGTACAATAAACTAAAAGGCGGTGCTAGTTATTTAAAAAAAAATCTTTTCATTATACCTGTTATAATAATAAAACCGCTTAAGTGTATCAATTGAGACACAACATAACAAATAAGAGTCAGCGTACGTTCTCAACATGCTTCCCTTTAAACGACCTATAATATTCCATGCTCTGCGACTACGTGAAACGGGTTGTTGCACTCGGGTAAGTCAGTTCGGAACCCGTGTGACGCACAGAAATTTATTACTCACATTAATTCTATTATATAGAATGAAATACGTGAAGTGACTTTAACTGGAATATTATTTATAACTAGCTTTTACACGCCCCTTGACTCGCGACAATGTTGTTTTAACCTATCCGTCGCGATTTTTTTTTTGGAGGAAAGGGACATGTCAGGAGTATACGTTAACAATATAGACAATATTTTTGCCGTACCGTGAAGCTGTGGAACAATCTCCCGGCTAGTGTGTCCTTACTATAACACGGGGTCCTTCAAGCGTAACGTGAAGAGACATTTACACAGGCCGGCATGACAGCGACGACCACTGGAGGAGGGCGTGTCTCTCAGTGGTCGCTGTTGGTTTTGGATTGTACTGAGCTTACCATCAATCAGGCACAATGGAGTCAATTTGCCGTGCTACAATAAAAAATAAAAAAATATTTGAACATCGTTCTCAGTGTATATAAACTGAAAATCTTAAAAAAAATTAACATGTTATATGAACGACTCAAATTGGATTTAGCTCGTTTAGAAACGTAACGAGACAAATGAACAAACTCTTATTTCGTTTTATAACATTATTTAGTTGGGTGGATATATCTTTTCTTCTTCGTGTCAGCGTATAACCACAATTTTGTCTGATTTAATCTGTGGTTCTCAAAGTTTTTATTCAAAGTCTAAATTTAAATTGGACAGAGGGAGTTTTTGGCGGTTTCTTGGTCTGTTATGTAGTGGATTTTATTCTATTCATAACCTTGTGTTACTTGACTCTATATTGCGTAAAATTGGTTGTGTTTTATGTAATATAGTTTGTTTATTGTGCATAAGTGAAGTGAATGGAAAATAATACCGCGGACCATGAATTCTGAGATGCCACAAAAACTCCACAGAAAGTTCCGCCAAATGGCCACCATCTTGTTAGTTCATTGAAAATATATCAAGAAACTGGAATGAAAGAAGAACTTGTAATACTATTAACAACTCGACAATGGCAGTAGTAATCTAAAAGATTGGTTGCCAAAACCAAATTAAAAAAAAAATGGACTCTGTAAAAAGTTTGCATGAACAGAAAGGAATGTGTGTAAGTGCATCACTTCAAAACGCTTATACCTATATAGCCTTCTTTTTGTTGTTTTCTATTTTAAGACAAGGTGTGCATAAAAGGAAGTCTAGAAAATCACACGAAAAAACGAATAATTTGGATTCCAAAATCTCCATATAAAAAGGATGCGAGTAAGCGAGACACAAGATTATAATGGGTTGGCTTGCCCGGGGAAGTACCACCCTCTCATAGAAAACCGACGTGAAGTAACAGTGCTTGTATTGTTGCGTTTCGTTCGGTCAGTGAGAGCGCCGGAGGCCCACCTCCCCTCCCCTCTTCTCCTCTCCCACTCCTTCCCCTAATCCCTTCCCCCGAAGGGTGGCAACGCACTTGCGACTCCTCTGGTGTTGTTAGTGTCCATGGACGGTGATGATCACTTAACAGCAGGTGACCCACCTGTTCGTTTGCCACATATACAATAAAAAAAAAAGATTATTGGGATATCTTCAAAGATATTGACAAAATTTATGTTCACTTGCGATTTTATTTCATCACATAGGCTTAACGAAGGTTTTGGTCTCATTTTGTTCGATATTACACCCGTTCGAAGCCGGAGCAGACTGTTAGTCAATTATAACAAACCAAATACCGTACAGTTTATAATTTATACTCTGACAACACTGCCGATGTTCTCTTTTTTATATTCTTACATGGCTTGAATAGTCTTATTCCACGATATTTATTATGAATATGCTAAGACATGTCAAGTTCATTTCTTCAAAAAATTACTTAAATAGTAAAAATTTGAAGTCCGTATCACAGAAAATAGGGAAACTTCAACACATTAGGGTGTCCGTTATTTACTAAGATGGCTTTTTTAGACGAAAACAATTTTTCAAAGATATTTGCGAAGAAAAACTGGCACTAAATCTTTGAGATCCTTATGATTTCATATTAGTACAATAAACTAAAAAGGTGGTTCTAGTTATTTAAAAAAAAATCATTTCTTTATACTAGTTATAATAATAAAATCGCTTAAGTGTATCAATTGAGACACAACATAACAAATAAGAGTCAGCGTACGTTCTCAACATGCTTCCCTTTAAACGACCTATAATATTCCATGCTCTGCGACTACGTGAAACGGGTTGTTGCACTCGGGTAAGTCAGTTCGGAACCCGTGTGACGCACAGAAATTTATTACTCACATTAATTCTATTATATAGAATGAAATACGTGAAGTGACTTTAACTGGAATATTATTTATAACTAGCTTTTACACGCCCCTTGACTCGCGACAATGTTGTTTTAACCTATCCGTCGCGATTTTTTTTTTGGAGGAAAGGGACATGTCAGGAGTATACGTTAACAATATAGACAATATTTTTGCCGTACCGTGAAGCTGTGGAACAATCTCCCGGCTAGTGTGTCCTTACTATAACACGGGGTCCTTCAAGCGTAACGTGAAGAGACATTTACACAGGCCGGCATGACAGCGACGACCACTGGAGGAGGGCGTGTCTCTCAGTGGTCGCTGTTGGTTTTGGATTGTACTGAGCTTACCATCAATCAGGCACAATGGAGTCAATTTGCCGTGCTACAATAAAAAATAAAAAAATATTTGAACATCGTTCTCAGTGTATATAAACTGAAAATCTTAAAAAAAATTAACATGTTATATGAACGACTCAAATTGGATTTAGCTCGTTTAGAAACGTAACGAGACAAATGAACAAACTCTTATTTCGTTTTATAACATTATTTAGTTGGGTGGATATATCTTTTCTTCTTCGTGTCAGCGTATAACCACAATTTTGTCTGATTTAATCTGTGGTTCTCAAAGTTTTTATTCAAAGTCTAAATTTAAATTGGACAGAGGGAGTTTTTGGCGGTTTAGCTTATAAAATGGTAATTCTACCGATAGGCATCATTAGAAAGTTCAAGGTTAACTCAAAGAGTAAAAGAGAGGGATATATTGGAGTTCCTATGCATGACCGAATTAGAAATAGGGAGTTTCACAAAAAAAAGTCATAGCGATGATCTTTGGAGCAAGTTTATGTCCAACAGTGGAGATATTATTAATCCCATCAAAAACATAAATGTGAAATGAGAGCCAAGTTCAATATTATGATATATGCCTTCGTTGTTGACTTCAATGACAAAAGAAGTGAGATCTAAATGAGTGCCAAGTTCAATAGGCGGCCCTGAAATTAATTTATAACAACATAAAATATTTTTTAACAACACAAAATATCATTTCTTCTTATAACTTAGGAGAATATTGACGGAGCACATACGTATCTCGCAAATCTCAATATATGAGTCAAATTTAACATGTTTATGTGAAATCGTTTTTGAATTATGAGGGAGTCAAAAGTGGCTCCAAATAGTTTGTGTAATATAACACACGCGGTAACGCGCGCTTACCATTCTATTAGCTCGAACATGGTTTGACACACTACCGCGTGTCTAGATAATTGTTAATAATTTAAATTTTCTAATTTTCTAGCAATATGTACCGTCTGTGTAGAAACTTACATTAAAATCGTTTGAGCATTAATATTTTTATATTTTTTTTACAATTTCCAAACTTATTATTTTTATAGTGTAATCACTTTTACCTGCTCCTGTGCTTGCAAATAATGTAGATTTACCATTTCCCTAAAGAGCAGTCGTTTTTATAGATCCCATCTCCTTTTCTGAACCTGTGACAGTATGTATATAAAATTTCGTGACGATCAGTTGCGTATTAAGGCGTGAAAAAGTAACAAATAAACAAACAAAAAATTCAGGTTCGCATTTATATTATTAGCGAGGACAAATTGAGGAATTACCTATATTTCTGAAGTTCAAAATTCCATTAAAATCGATCATGCACTTAGGAGAATATTGACGGAGCACATACGTATCTCGCAAGTCTCAATCTAAAATTTGATTTGTTTATATGAAATCGTTTTTGAATTATGAGGGAGTCAAAAGTGGCTCCAAATGGTTCGTGTAATATAACACACGATAGCGCGCGCTTACAATTTTGTTAGCTCGAACTTGGCTTGGCACACTACGGAATGTCTAGATAATTGTTATGGACTAATAATTTAAATTTCCTAATTTTCTAACAATACTTACTGTCTGTGTGGAAACTTACATTAAAATCGTTTGAGCATTAATATTTTTTTTTTTTACAATTTCCAAACCTATTATTTTTATAGTCTAATCACTTTTGCCTGCTCCTGTGTTTGCAATAATGTAGATTTACCATTTCCCTAAAGAACAGACGTTTTTATGGAATTCATCTCCTTTTCTGAACCTGTGACAGTATGTATATAAAATTTCGTGACGATCAGTTGCGTATTAAGGCATGAAATGTAACAAACAAACAAACCAAAAATTCAGATTCACATTTATATTATTGGCAAGGACAAATTGAGGAATTACCTATGTTTCTGAAGTTCAAAATTCCATTTCAATCGATCAAGCTATTTTGAGTTCAATTTAAACATTAAAACAACCAGACAGACATATTCTTTTAATTTTACAACCGTGATCGTGTTCTGTATAACAGCTATTTACAAAAAAAAGAATATGGATTTGAAAATAACTGAAGGATAGAAGCAATTTAATTTTAGCTAGAATATAAATTTATCTAGACCTATGTCTATGTCCTATGTCCGTGACCTTAATTAATAGTTCATTAATATTAGTACTTAATTTAGAAATGTCTAGAACTTGTCTAAACTAAGTTAGTCCATAACTTATCTAAGCACTCTTGAACTTAAACTACATTTGTATTCAGGGCTGTAAATTTATTAAAAGATGTAGAATCATGCAATATTAAAAATTTAATATCATACACGGTGAAAGTCGAGAACTTTTCAAAGTAGACGAACTCTTCAAAATGGTGGTAGAGCCACGTTGAAACTATTATTGGTTTCAGCATGAATGGGTCGGCTCGCCCGGGGTAGTACCACCCTCTCATAGAAAACCGACGTGAAGTAACAGTGCTTGCATTGTTGCGTTTCTTTCGGTCAGTGAGAGCGCCGGAGACCCATCTCCCCTCCCCTCTCCTCTCTCCTTTTCCCTTCCCTCCCCTAACCCTTCCCTCCAATTCAGGGCTGTAAATTTATTAAAAGATGTAGAATCATGCAATATTAAAAATTTAATATTATACACGATGAAAGTCGAGAAATTTTCAAAGTAGACGAACTCTTCAGAATGTAATTGTCATTGTCAGTAACTTTTTTATTAAGGTTACTAGATATAAGTCCTTTAAGCTGTCATCGAGGTCACAGTTAAATGCAGCAACATTTTTTTTAAATTACAGCTTCTATATCACTTATTAATTTCCACGTATATTTAATATATATGAGTAAAAAAGACGCTGCAATGTATGTGTTATCAGAAATATAAAACAGCATATTCAACATAAATTGTAAATTCGTGAAGTGTTTAATAACACAGATCGAACAACCAGTTAATCATTTTCATATCTAATATAATTTATATGTAATACTAGCTTTTACCCGCAACTTCGTTTGCGATATTGAGTTATATTAGCCTACAGTAGATCGTCTGTACTTAATAATTTTATGAGGTAGTAATTTAGAGTAAGTTGGTATTTTATGATATTTATTAGAGTTTTATTTATTATAAAATCGTTCTTTTATAATTAAATTAGAATCATTATGTACGTATTTTATTATATTATTTATGAAAGTAGGAGATGAGATATAAATAAATATATGTACCTACATGTTGTGTATAAAAAAATATATTATCGACGTTTGCCCGCGTTCGGATTGCCCACTTGTCGACTACGTACCCGCCCCCCTACCTCATGCAGCACCGCGGCACAGGCGTGAGCGCGTGGCTCGCTACATAGAAGAGTTTCGACAGTTTCGAATCCGATACTTTAAACTTTGAGTAGCATATCGCTAATAATTATTATTAAGAAATAACAACCTAAATACAAAATTTCATTGAAATAATGTAGGTAAATCGAAAAACTTTTATACCTACTAAATTTGCACCCCCTTAGGGATTGAATTCACAAAAAGGGATATCGGCAATTATCATTATTAGGAACTTATAACCCAAATACAACATTTTATTGAAATAACTTAGAAAATCAGAGAACTTACATACTAACTTTGCACCCCTTTTACCCCCTCAAGGAATGTTTTTGGAAAAAAATATTTTACACGTGTTTCATGATTTTCAATGAAGAAACTACATACTGAATTTTATTCTAATAACTTCAAAAACGGCAAAGTTTCATACTAACTTTGCACCCACGTTTTACTCCTTATGGGGTGAGTTTTCAAAAATCCTTTCTTAGTGCTCCCTTACGTTATAAAAGGAACCCCTGTGCAAAATTTCATGTTTATAACCCTTACAGTTTAGGCTCTGCATTGATATATCAGTTATTAAGTCAGTCAGTTTCTCCTTTTATATATACAGATAGATATATATTAAAAACACAATCTCAAATAAGTTTCTGAAATGTGAATAAGATACCGGCTTTTTTCTTGCTGATATCGTTCGGGTATTACTAAAAGTAATCTGTTTAGTATAAGCTGACAACCCTGTGCGTAACAGATGTAGATGACGTAGGAAATATGCGGTGGGTTCCGAATACTTATATTTGTATGGGTCCATGATTTAGGGATGTTCATCAGTGAGATATGTTTAAAACAAAATTCTTTAAAATACATTCAAATTTTATATTTAGGCATTCGAATAAAAATAGAATGAAAGAATTATGTCTCTTTCTTTAACATAATTCTAATAACTAATGGACGTGTCGACATCGAAGTGGTCGACATTCGACCATAGTTCATTGACTTTTTAAAGTTTTATTTAAACTTTATTAGGGTTCTTCTGTCAAAGAGTATAATCAAAGGTTTTCATCATGGCTACTCAGTTATTTGCCACTTTTTTTTCAATTATATAGACATTAAAAAAATCTATGTGTAAATGAAATTAATTATAAGTTTGAAACAAAAAGTCCTGTCACCTAAAATGTTGACAGCCAATAAGACCACAGACAATTTTTTTTTCAGTGATTCCATAATTGTACTAAACATATATTGTTTATCAATTAATTATTAATGTATATATATTATGAATTTACATATTATATTATTATAAAACTAACCTACAATTTGACCAATTGATTTAAAAGGGCAAAGGCATGCAACGTTATTCATGTTAAATATTGAAAAGGTAGGTAACTGGAACGTAAGAGTAAAGTGACAGATGTCAAAATTCGAGTATAGCAACCTCCTTCGCAACCTTTTTGAAGTCTTTTATTTATGGATGTCAAAATGTCTTTTTTATTTATATGTGTGTATATGTTGTGTAAAATTCGAGCAGTAGCGTAGGTAATGTATATTTTAAATAATTTAATCTCCTTGTAATGCATTTTATTTAAAAAAAAAGCTTTCTGCACTTCTCCTCCATATAAACTCTAACTATAATAAATTTCACATTTCAAGTTCATCCGTTCGCGCAATTCGCTTAAAAAGGGGTACAAAGTTTTGGCTTCACGTATTAATATATAAGATATCCTATCCTACATTTAACGTCGTAGCAGTTTGACCGGTGGAATGTCTTACGTGTCCGCAGGTTGGAACCCGGAATCTACCAACGATTTTTTCTGAATTCGCGTACATTTACTAATCTAAATTAGCAACACTATCGGCTGACGGTGAAGGAAAATATCGTGAGGATACCTGAAACTGAGAAATGTTCTTGTCACACCGCCGTATGCGGGAAAATACAGAACTGTAAATCTATCGGAGTTTATAATCGCCAATACATTGTGGGCTAGCGTGGTGATTATGCCCACACATACTTTTGGGAACAGACCTACGACCTTGTAGTGGATCTTATACAGAGTGATGTCATGATCCTATAACTATTATTTAACTGAAATTTACAAGGATAGATGTATGTTTGTTGTATTTTCAATCAAAAACTATATGAATATTAATGAAGCTGCAATAATAAATTTATACAGATCAAAATAACTTAAAAGCTATTTATTTAGAAAATAAGCATTATCTCTAGATTTTAGGTACACTATGTAGTAACCGGTGAGAAGGGATTTGACATAAAACTAAATGTGCAAATGAATAAAATCCAATCTCTATTAACTACTATTGTGTTTAATAGACATGACATTTTAATTCCACGATCGTATACTGCTTCTCGTTCTTTATAAAAGTAAGGCAGAGTAAATGAGAAGTATATTCAAGACAAATAGATTATGAATAAATATTTTATTGCATACACATTCCCTTTCATATATTACCGAGCGTAATAACATAAGGCATTATTATAGAAAGTGTAAGTGTGTATATGTGTATACTATTTATTCAATAGATCGCAGATTGTGAGGTTCGCGGATTCATAAGTTAAGGATAAGGGATGCAACAAACAAAAACACTAAACGAAGAAAAGTCGAAAAGTCTTATAGCCTGTGTCTTTAGTTAAGTACGTCTAACTCGCCTTTTCATTTGGTTATTTTATAATTTGAGAACAGAAGCTTAGTAAGGCCGGATTGCCCCGTTGTTACGCGCACGAGGACGTTCCTTTTTACTCTGATTGCCGCGTTTTTAACCGCTTTGCGTCCTGCGCGACAATGCGCCCAGTTAGTGCCGCCTCAGCGACTCCATCAAGAAGTCGTAGTGATAAAAAAGGTCCTTTTCAGGACCAGACAAGATGTCTTTCGTCATCACGACGAAAAACAACCAGCTTGCCTACGGAAACCGCCGATGCTCGACCGACGACTACCGCTACCCCTCCCGGACCCCGCACACCCAATGTGCAATTCATTCGATCCCCGACCCGCGACCCGCGAACACTGCCGCCCGTCAAACCTCCTACTCCGCTCGGGGTGTACGAGGGTGACTTGCTCACCCTCGCTCGGTTCATTGGAACCGAGGACCTGTCGGAGGGGATGGTGAGATGGATGGCTCTGTACCTGCGAGTCCAGGAAGCGGAGAT
>MU159776.1:35459-64255 GCA_015888305.1 Antheraea pernyi
GAACTGACTACGCTATTGACCAAGCAAGGTCTTAACAGCTTCACCGGACTACTAAGGCGAGCGCTTAAGGCACTCAGCCGATTTTATTTTGACAACTAGCTCAAGGGTGCGCGGCACACCTCGGCTTTGGTTGTTGCCTGATACATGCAAATCTATTTGATATTTGTATATAACTGCTTATATAAAGTACTTTAATAACTATTGTCCGCTTACAAAGTAAAATTTATATATACATATCAGAATGTAAATGTAACGTGTCTGTACCTTTTAGATCGATGTGAATAAAAATGTTGCAGGTGTCAATACATTTCAATCATTTTTAGAAATGTCTGTCTGTCTATCTGTCTGTCTCAAAATCAAAATATACTTTATTCAATTTAGGCTAGAGAAGGCGTCTATTTAAGTCGCAACTACCACCGTTTCGGAAAACAACCCAGTGATCGAGAAGAACCGGCAACAAACTCGATCTGGCTTATCTCTTCACTAGCTGACCCGTACAACTTCGTCTGCATCGAATCGGTTGTATAATTATTTACGACATTACATTAGAAACCTCAAAAATAACAATATTTCTCCACTATTTAAAGGATGTTATTATACATATAAACCTTCCTCTTCAATCACTCTATCTATTAAAAAAACTTCATCAATCAATCCGTTGCGTAGTTTTAAAGATTTAAGCATATATAGGGATATAGGGACAGATAAAGCAACTTTGTTTTATACTATGTAGTGATGATTATTTTTACAAAACATAAAAAGTTACATTAGTTTTTAGTGGATGCACAGAAAGGGGCATCATTTCCAGACGTCACAATCGTTCATATATCTAATAGTCTGTCTGTTTGTTTGAACACGTATCACTGCTAAAGTACTGCGTTCATGATAAAACCTCACCGAGAAAATCATAAAACATATCCTCCAAATAACATTTCTTTTCAGTTTCATTAAAATCGGTTCATTCTATCAAAAGTTATTATAATTTTAATGACGACGCAACTTAAGTACGTGAGAAAAGTATATAAATAAATGAATGTAATACATTCAGATGATTTTATTAGTTACTGTTTTTTACACTAGATTCCACGCGGACGGAGTCGCGAGCACAGGTAGTATATAATAAAACAAAGTCACTTCTCATATCTCTCTCTCTCTCTGTGTTGCCACAGATCATCCAAATTACGCAACTGGTTCTGATACAGCTTTCACTGGTATATAGAGAATTTCTTCCAGAAGATTTATATGCATAGTACATATACGTTACATTTAAAAATTGATGTGATCAAATGCAGTCATAAGAAGAAGTTTTTGAGTAATTTCTTCGATGATAGCCTAAATAACAAAACAGAGAGAATAAAACTTCACGGAAAACTAAAAATCTCACAGAAACCCGCTCTTTTGTTATACGATTAAGATCTAGTAGAATCCGTAAGGCAAATTTCAATTTCTATTACCACGAGGTAAGGTGGTGGCACAGAAAATCATTATGTTTACTATATAGACCTTCTGAGAAAAAATCGGGAATAAGTACTGCTAAATAACAATAACCAGGTGATAATTATCTCTTGTAGTCTTCTTCATAAAGAAAAAAACCTGATGAAACTCTAGATTTTAAATATATCATAATATATTTCAAGGTGTAGGCTTGATATTTATATCAAATAACATTTTTTTTTCTTTGAAGATATCACCAACAATACAAATTTGTTATCTGTTAAATCTTTCAAAAATACTTGATTTAATTTAGGCCCTAAGAAGGCACTTATGACCGACAAAACCACCACGGCTTCGGAAAACAATCTATTTATGGAGAATTATTGACAAGAAACTCGATCTGATTTATCGTTTCAATATACATAACATAATAAAACTTATTTTAACAAACATGCATAGTTATCGACATATACAGTTACATTCATTTTTTTTTGGATGTGTAGAGAGGCGTCATTTCCAAACGTCACCATCGTTCACATATTGATCCACCCTATAATAGCTTTTAGACATTACAATCCCGCTTGACATGATGTTTGAACTTATTATCTGGAAAATCGGTAATGTGCTTTGGGACTTTGTTATACAGTCTAACATTTATAAAACTGTTATTGGTCTTACTGGGGTCTTTTTGGGGTGTAAGGGGTTTCGAATAACATCTAAGACTTGAGACATCCAAGCCAACCTCATCTGCACGTGGTGCACCCTGCTGAATAATGAACGAGACAATTGCGAAAGTGGGGTGGTAGGGTTTTACAGCCTGACTGGGTCGCAACCACCATGTATATGGCGGAAAAGCCCGTCATAGTGATTCGCTTCTGCGGGTCGGAATCAGCCTGTGCATATGCAGGCATGACAGCGGTGACCCGCGATGGATAGGGTCTCACTCAGTGAGCGCCATTGTTTTTGGATTGTACTGTGCTTACCATCAGGCATAGTGCAGTCACTTTGTCGTGCTACAATAAAAAAAAATACTGAGTCTGAAACATGGAATATGACGGAATGAAACAAATATCTCCCGTGCGAAGTAGATGTAGCGAAGTATCTCAATATTCGCAAACATTGAATAAAAATAATAGTATTATATCTTGATACTATGTTCAGTAATTCTGTTTGGTGAAAACTGTAAATTTTAGAGCTTTTCCTATTTGATTTCTTTGTTTATTTGTACACTTAACAAACAAAACGTTTCCGCAAGTCAACACAACGCCACGCTTTTATTTACATTTTAAAGATAATCTCTAACGTTTCTATTTTCCGTTTCCGTTTGTTTAATTCAAATATTAGTTTAACAGTAAATAAAATAATAAAAGTTACAATATTTTGATTATTAGTTCAGTGTTAGGGCATTGAAAGTGCTTATAGAATCGTCGACACAATTTTAATTATATTCCAATATTTTTGAAATCTTAAATTATTATAAGAATCCATGATATCGAGTGGGTGATAGAAACCTTTATTAACTGGGTACAGAAACCCCCTAGTGGCTGGGATGTAGAAATCCAAAAATGTAATTTTTTTAAACTGTCTACGCTATCAGCCTTATAGGTCATTACAGCTTCACTGGACTATTAAGGCGAGCTCTTAATGCACTCAGCTAATTTTATTTAGCAACCGAATATGTAAACAAGTGCCAATAAGGTAATTAATTTGACGATCCTCTTGGAACAGCAGCTGTACCAAAATATAGTACAGCGCCATCTATCGGTGCACATACAACTTAACAGTTCAGTGCTTATTGGAATAATCCTGCGCTGAGCATACAGAGAAGTCGTAGATTTTTGTACGCAGACACTTTGAACTGGTTTTATATAAGTATATAGAAAGTCCTAGAATTTCTTATAATAATCAAATAAACTAAGACTTACCTTGCATTGTGGAAATTGTTCCGGAGGTCTGCTGACGCGCCATCCCAGTAGAGGTGGTATGCAAACCAGAGCACTCATTAACCAAACAGCTGCTATCATAAGAGCAGCACGTGCTGGAGTCCTCTTTTTTAAATAGTCCACAGCCTGGAAAAAGAGGCAAAATAAACTATAATTATCTTCTTATGTACAAACAAAAGTCGAAACGGTAATAAAAACTGCCGATAGAAGTGGAAACGCAAATCAATTGAATAACTGTGTTTTCTTTTAAAAGTTTAAATGAATTACAGTCTGAATTATTTAAATTTAATTATTTATACATTGAAATTATTAACATAAGTCTGTTTTCACATCTATTGGCACTAGGAGCAATAGTTATATACATTTTTATACAGTTTATTCGTGAATCAAAAATATGATGGCATGCGCAGACTTAATACAAAATATCAATACTGCATGTACACCGGCCGCTATATTACGCATTGCTAGCTTGACGCAAGCGTAATTCATCACGAGCATGTCGAGGTCATCGGTGACGTGAACCCATAAGCTTTTCTCCTACCCTATTTTTTTATTATATCGCTCAAAGTCGCTACAGAAGTATTCACGGCAAAAATACAACGCGAAAAAGGGATTGACTACATTACACTGTTGCTGGCTCTTATGTTTTTTTTTTTCGAACTGACTATGCTATCGACCCAGCAAGGTCTTAACAGCTTCACCGGGCTACTTAAGCACCGGGCGCTTAAGGCACTCAGCCGATTTCATTTTGACAACTAGCTCAAGGGTGCACGGCACACCTCGGCTTTGGCTGTTGCTTGATACATGCAATTAGCGACTTATCTGAGCTAACCTAAGCTAAGCTAACTATTCATACATATATGAGTTGTTGAAACATATATGTGTACCAAGCATACATACCTCAACAACTCTTATATATATTTCGTATCGGATAATATTCTAAACTATTTCAGTTTGATAAGGGGAAAAAAAGCTTTCCACTTGCATGTGTAAGCGTGTATGCGTGCACGTGTGTGGAGGTGATATGTGTAATGTTGTCGCAGTGATGTAAGATTTTGTGTCACTGTATCGCGCGAGCAACGTACTCAAGGGCTCCACGCCGAGGGAACGGACCTAGGCTTGAGCCGTTGCCGAGGGGGGCCTGGTCGGGCTTTTATGGATGTTCTGGAATTTCCTATTAATATACATTATTATAACCTGAATTCGTAAACATATCAATTACTATTTTACAACACAACAATATATATATAAACTACATATTTTAATTTTGATTGCGCCTAAATATGTTTGTCCTCTAAAATCCCTCATAGATATTTTTTTTTCGAACTGACTACGCTATTGACCAAGCAATGTCTTAACAGCTTCACTGGACTACATCCTCATAGATATATTTAGGCTTTAAATAAAGGAGTAGAACCTCCATATTAGCAGTTAGCAGGGCTGTAAATAATTCAAAATAGATCGGCATGATGACGATCTGCAATAACAAATGCATTTCTAGAAACACTGTTATATTCCGATATTGTAATTTACTATAACGTTTTGTTATTCCCTCGAAGTTTCCCTCCGAGACTCTTATTAATAGTTTTATAGAGTAATGGCTATTTGGTCAGAACGTTATTCTCTAAACGACGGGTCCGGTTCCATTAGCGTGATATAGAATTGTTCCATATGATTTATGACGGCGCATTCTGACAGCTGTCGTGTACATTCCTTACAACATAGAGTTAGAACATACTAGAAACGGTTGGGAATTAAGCGTAGTAGGAACTTTCTATATACTATAATAAGTTTTAGGGTTTGACCACAATCGCGACTGATATTAATGGACGATACAATCTAAGAAATTTAATGAGTGTTTCGAAATCATTTCTGCGGCTCAAATGTTGGTTTGTAAATTGTGTCAATAAAAAGACATTGAAATGAAACTGAAATATACAAATACTTTACGCTTAAACAAGCATATACTATCTTTCCACGATCAGGAATTGCAAAATTTTGACTCCTATGAATATTCCTTTAAATTCTTGTTCAGCATGAATTTAATTAGTTCGATAGAACTTTATTATGTGTAAACGTGTATTGACGCAAGACCAAAACATGATCAAGCCAAGGCTCGTCTTGATTTCGCATTTAACTAGAAATAAAGAAAATAGCGAGAACTTTCCAGATTCACCATTATGCGTAGGCTAGCTTTATGGAATGGTTATGATATGGGTCTCTTTAAAACAGGGATTGTAAAACGCACTTCAAGACCAGCAACGCAATAGCGACACCTTTGGTATTACAGTTGTCCATATACGACGATAACCATCTATCATCAGATGGTTCGTCTGCCTGTTTGCTGCCCTTTGGTATAAAAGAAGGCTGATGTTAGAATAGGTCTTGCGACCATACTATGGTTTCATTACGATATTTCTCTTCTCTGAAAGCTCTGTCATTGGCAGGATTCGAATCTACGTGGGTAGTCGCGACATCCGAATATATCTGAACACACTACCACTGCTGGGATTTTATTCCCTTTGGTAAATCTTGATATTAGTTTAAAATAACATCTGTAATGGCCACCACTCATACAGGGATATGGTATATGACAAAATTCCTGGTTGTAACATATCAGCCATAACATTTAACTGTTCTTTATTATAAATCGTCGCTTTGCGAGCGAGCTGGGTACGTAAAATTTTATGGAAAGGCGTATATTCTGTTTCAAAGTGCAAAATTCGTTCTATATAGCGTTGTATGGATTGTTATCAAGTCAAATAAAACCAAAAATTCTTTATTTAATTTAGGTCCCAAGGAATTTATGAATTTCAAAACACTATTACTGTTTCAAAAAGAAATCCAGTTATCGAGAAAAGCTGACGAGAAACTTGATCGGGTTTATTTATTTTTTTAATAATAAAAATACATAATAATCACAGTTGTTTATTTCAGCAGATGTACAGGGAGAGGACAAGTTTCAGAAATCACCATCGTTACATATTGATCTACGCTAAAATAATCTTCTGACAGTAAAACCCTTACACGGTGCTTGAACTTAACTTCCAACAGATT
This sequence comes from Antheraea pernyi, assembly GCA_015888305.1. NCBI lineage: Eukaryota > Metazoa > Arthropoda > Insecta > Lepidoptera > Saturniidae > Antheraea > Antheraea pernyi. The sequence continues at coordinate 41,894 of MU159776.1, forward strand.
GATAACGTGTTTTGGGACCTTATCGTAGAATGAGTCAATGAATTAAGAAATATATTTTGAATTATAATTTTGATTTTGTATCGACCATCTTTTAGACTAATTCGCATGATACCTTAATTATCCTTATTACCTTGTAGCGACATAATTATGTATTTTGTTGAATTGCATTATTATGTATCGGTGAGCAGTTCAGTCTCGGCCGGCACACATGTAACACGCGTCTCTTCATTAAAGACTAAAAAGTAATCTTTGTTTCATTACATCTACAGACATTGACCAGAGGCTGAACCTCTAAACTGGTGAACCCGACAATATTATACATGCCGATTTTTATGTGTGCCGACCACAGAGTTTATTTTTTTTTATTGATTAAAATATCGTAGCTTAAAATAATTGAATTTAAACTGTGTTTTCTTTTGAAGTTTTAAATAAATAATAGTGTGAATTATTAAAATGCCACCATTTGTAAATTAATTATTATTTTTTATATTATTTATTTTTATGTCATAGATGACAAACGAACAGGTGGGTCACCTGATGTTAAGTGATCACCACCGTCCATGGACACTAACAACACCACAGGAGTCGCAAGTGCGTTGCCACCCTTTAGGGAGAAGGGTTAGAGGAGGGAGATGGAGAGGAGAGGGCAAGGGAGGTGAGCCTCCGGCGCTCTCACTGACCGAACGAAACGCAACAATGCAAGCACTGTTACTTTACGTCGATTTTCTATGAGAGGTAGTACCCCGGGCGAGCCGACCCATTCATGCTGAAACCAGTAATAGCTTCAGCGTGGCTCTACCACCATTAATTAGTTTGGTTTTCACATCTATTGCCACTCGGGGCAATCATTAAATACATTTTTATGCAGTTTATTGGTCAATTAAACATATGAGGGGCTGCACAAGTTCAATACAAGGTCATCGGTAAAGTAAATACATAAGTTTATCCTACTAAAAATTGCTCAACACGGATAAAAGGAGTTTTCACTTAAAAATAAAAAAAATTGTTTGAGAAACAGGAGAAAAAGCCATCAAACTACATATACAAGAAAAACAAGTTCATCGCAATAACGTATCCAGTAAATAGATGATTTTTTTATATATCCACGTTATCCATTACTAGCTATTTTATTATAGCATCGGTTCCGAACATCGTGACCTCAGTTGTCTTATTTCGGCCACGATAAGGGGCAAACACTTCAACTCTTCATATAAATTGATCGAGATTGCCTATAGTATGCATAGGCATGTATACATCGTTATAGTTTATAGTAAATAGGAGAGTACTATAAGAAGCGAACTTGCCTCAATTAACCGTGCGAATGGTGTTGTATTTATACAAAATTGCAATCATACAATTAAATTCGCTTTATATTTGTAACTACATAGTTGTGTGCGCGACTCCGTCCACGTGGAACCTAATGTAAAAAAAGCACTAAGTAATAAAATCATCTGAATGTCCAAGTCCATTTACTTATTTACTTTTCTCTCGTACTTAAGTCGCGTCATTAGAATTACAATATATTTTGATAGAGTGGACCGATTTTAATGAAACCAAGACTAAATGTTACTAGAGGATATTCTTTATGATTGTATCATTTTATCTTGAACGCAGTAGGTACTTTAGCAGTGATGCGTGTTCAAATCAAATCAAATCAAAAACACTTTATTCAATTTAGGCCCCAAGAAGGCACTTATGAACGTCATAACTAACACCGGTTCGGAAAACAACCCAGTCATCGAGAATAACCGGCAAGAAACTCGATCTGGCTTATATTTTTAACAAACATATACAATATTTAAAATATATTAGGTACATGTCACAAACGTTTTTGATGAATGCACAGAGATGAGTCAATTCCAGACGTCACCATCGTTCACATGTACTCTATAATAGCCTTTTGACACCAAAACCCGGTTGACATAGCGCTTAAATTAGCAATTCGGCAAATCGGCAATATCCTTAGGGAATTTGTTGTAAAATCTAACACTATTTCCCAAACAAAGATACAGATAGACAGATATTTTAAAAAATGATTGAAATATTATTTATTACTTATTCCAAAACACCTGCAGTAATTTTTTTCACAAAAATCTAAAGAGTAGAGAAACGATAGATTTACACCTTATTATATATATATAGATATAGATAATCCAGACAATGTATTTAACTCGATTGCAGATAACTTTCTGTGGCTAATATCGGTGTTATTTATGCGACTTATCTGTAACAAGCTTCAATGTAAACATAAACCCACATTTATGTGCTTATTGGCGTTTGTAATTTAATAATAAATTCAAACACATAATCATAAGCTCCAACGCAACGAGTCTATCGGTCTCAAGAAATGTTTACGTTTGCTCGTAATGCAGAACATTACCTATTTGAATTGCGAAATACGAATACCATGATTCGACAGAGTCCTGAGACAGTGACCTAGTTTCAGAATGTTATGACATCAGCTTAAATTTATATCTACTGCTGTAACTACTGACTACTACTGTCTGTCTGTTTGTTCCGGGTAATCTCCGAAACGGTTGCACCGATTTTGACAGGAATTTCACTGGCAGATAGCTGAAATTACAGCGGGTTAATTAGGCTTACTTACGTTACTTACTTTAAATTAGACTAACTATTAACCGTGGCTCCGCCCGCAATGCTAACTCCCAAACTATTGGACCGATTTTCACGAAATTTTCACCAGCAGATAGAATACATCATAACAAGTAATTTCATGAACACTAGCTGTTAAATGTTAAACTGCAGTACTATCTCCAAAACCGTTCGACCGATTTTTACGGGACTTCCATTGGCAGATAGCTGATCTTATAGGAAGTAATGTCGGCTATTCTATTTTAGACTAACTGTAACCTGTGACTTCGTCCACATGAAATTTAGCAAAAAATACGTTGTTTACTGTAAACATGTACGTAAGAGGTGCGTTGTACTGGACTCCAAGAATAAATATAATTGAAATTCATATATCTGTACCTATGTATGTAATTTAAATTATATTGTGTTATTGGACATCTTGGCGGCCATTTTTTTAAATTACCGCGCTTTCATTTTCATAACTCAATAACCATAGTAACATATAAGACTATAGTATCGAGTTCAATGGACACTACTTAAATTATCAAATATTAAAAACTGCTTAGGCAGATATCAAGTTTCTTATCTTGATATATATTTATGCAAGATTTCAAAACGTCAGCTCATTCATTATTTTCAATTCAACATTATAATCATTAATAGTAATTTTGAAGACAAGAGGGGTCTTTCTAATAAGACATTAGATTATAAACGTATTACTTACTGACAATATGGGCATATTATATCATTATATTAATATCTTTAAGTCATTGTCTCATTATTTTCTAATATTGTATAAGTGAGCACTGAGATAGTTATATGGTGGGTTAAAATTCCAAGTATGCTGCTGATGATAACCCTCATTTCACACACTGTTAGTATTTATATATCTAATGTATACGTTACATGTTACTGTAAGTGACGTGCGTGTCGTACTTATAATTGGTTTTAAAGAGCGTTTCTGTAATTGTGCATGGACTTGCAATTTTATATTTTTCTAATACAATTAAAAAAAAATGCGTGCAGAGCTGCGCGTAGCTACTATAATATAATTAGTGAATATATAAAGAACATCTCCCTAAAAAATAGGAAAATATGGAGACCCTATTCGCGAACGATCACTCATCTAGAACTTAACAGATCAAAACGCTTGCTCCTACACACGTGGTTTAAGTAAAGCGCTACAGAGATTTGAAATAATTATGGTTGTAACTAAAATGTTGGAAAAATAAATATTAATAACTGAAATTGTAAATAAATAGTTGTCCGAGAAAAGGACAAACGGTAACTATTATCTAGAAAAAATGTATGTACTGTTTTGGGATTAAATCATAATATTCTCATATAATCAAATATATGTTAAAACGATTGAAGCCGCGGGAATAATCTATATGTTAATGTACAATTTCATTATTAACGGTAAGTTTATTTTGTCTAGAGCTAAATATTTACAAATAGAATTTATCAAAAAAAAACAGCGTGTGATAGAAGTGAAACTATTGTACTACAGGGAAACAATTTTATTTTAATAAAATACAACTAATAACCAACGTCACGCGGTGTTCCCAGGCGTTCACCCCTCCTACTGATCGCGCCCGTCGTTGCTTAATTTCGATAATCGGATGAGAACAAATGTTGTCAACACTCAACCCAACACAATTTTTACCCCAACTACTCTTCGTCACACGAAAAGGTTATCGATTAGAATTTTAAAGCCCTCCTATAAGAAATGTCACTTTAAAAATCCCGAATGAAACGTTTTTCTTTGAGCGAGTTATTCAGCTGCCTAATAATAACTTCTCTCTTATGTCAGCCACAGATGTTGGAGGGCTGATGTTATTCGCGTCCGCAGAAAGCGTACATCTCATTCCCTTGCAAGTGCTCACCGGGTGGTAGTAAAGAGTAAAAAAATGTTTTGGCTTCTGCACTGTTCCGTATACATCGCAGTGACAAATAGAGTAATCAATCCATCGACGATAACAAACAACGGATACTCTGTTTAGTCATACGATTAAAAAAAACACAAGTGTTATACCCACGTATTACATTCTACGTAAATCCCATAGTTAAGATTCTTTTGACAATATCTTACTTGTTACAATTCAATAAATGCTTTGGGCAACAGAAAGTGATAAACAAAAACATAGACCCATTAGGAAAACGATCCCATCCTCTTGTATAGTCTGGTAGAAGAATATAGTACCAGTTTAATAGAATTTGAAAACACAAACAGAGTCCCACGAAACTGTTGGAATATTTCATAAACGAAATAGTTTATATTCTCGTCGACCATATATGTTTGCCTTTTTTAGCATCCGAACTGACACACTTTATTTCGAGATGGTATTTATACCCAAATATTTATCCGACAGTTTTTGCAGTAGTTCCATTTCGTCATGGAATTTTGTTAGGAATATTTTTATACTTAAATATATAAATTCTATTAACAATATAAATGAGAATGTTTATAACGATGAATGGATATTTGTTACTATTTTATACAAAAACTACTAAACATATTACAATAAAACCGTACAGTAATATAGCTTATACCCGAATAACACATAGACTATAATTTATAAAGATATGAATTAAATTGGCCAAAATATAATGATGGACCGTGTCTAATAAATTTGAAAATTCTTGCCAATAGAAAGCTATATCGATATACGCTGCACAGACCTTTTTTTATTTCTTTATTCAGCAGACTCCTGGTCCACTCCTTCTTTCTACCCTTTGTTTGGAGGATCACTACCGATTTGAAGGTCAATCTCTGGGGTTCGTGGATTGTCAGGTTGCACGATCCTTCCCCTGCTGGTAGTCCTTGTTTATTAGGGTATATTTATCTTTTTCATAAACTGTTGAGATTACATGAAAATAATGTATTGATAATATATATAAAAGTACGAATACTGGCGTAATCGTAGGCGATCAATAGTGCTTAATTATTTACGTTATTATATAATTAACGTTAGAAGACAACAGAACTTTTAATAAAAATGTGTACTAAAGTGTATTAAAGTTTTAAAGTGTGTTAAATTTTTTTTACTGAAGTTCAGACGTTTATTTTTTTGTAAATCTTTTCAGCGCAATATTTTGGACGAATTAAGATAAAAAACAAACTTTGATAAATGTGGATAAAAAAAGGTAAGCCACCAGGAAATCCACTAATGAAAACGATATTCAATCCCAAGTTTAGCGTATTACAGCATAAAGTCCTATAGAGTAATTACGACTTTTGATTTGCATCAACGCTCTCATAACTTGTACCATAAGACATAAATCTAAATTTGGCGAGAGTGCACGTTTCAGTGCTCATAAACGATGATATATAGATCGTTAAGGATCTATCTTAATATCGCAAAAGTTTAGTGCAAAAGCTTCGAATGAAGATCGGTCGAGTTAACTGTCTGTTAGAGATAATACTTGCAGGATGAATGCATCCCGTGAATAGCGTCATTTGCATTTTTTTAGGAGCTTACACACTTATTGGTGTGTAAAATCTTTCATCTCGATTGGTAGATATTTTTTGTGGGTGTGATTTTGGAAAAGGGACGGAAATGTGTTACAGGAAGTAGGGAAGTGCGTGCTATTTGATTTGACCAATGAGCGCGCACGATGCCGGACAGAATCAGCTCTGCACTCATCCACAGTTATATAGGGTCGTGTATAAAATCTGAGGTTATATTTATATGTGTAAACTATATTAATAATTAACTTTACTATTAAGAGGCTGACAAAGTAAATCATTGTTAAAAAAATGCGAGTAAGTAATATTTTCAGTGTGGATCCTTTTATACTTTTAGGTTAATTCCTGTCGCTGTATATATAAGTAATATAGTAAATACATATATTGTAATATATTTCATTGTGATTAAAAAATCAGATGTTACACATTATATGCGACTATTGTAAGGCTCACTCATTTTCTTTTGTATTTTATGCATTCGACTATGATATGCTATCTTGAAGCCCAAACTTTGTAGCCCTTTGTGAAATTTGGCATAGTTAAAGTTTATATGGAAGAAAAGTGCAGAAAGCTATTTTTAAAATATGAAATACATTGAAAGCATATTAAATTAATTCAAATATACATTACTCACACTACTGCTTTCATTTTACACAACATATACACATTTAAATGAAAAAGTCATTTTGATATCTGTCATTTTACTCTTACGTTCTAATTACATTTTCAATATTTATTTATTTTTTATTTATTTAACGTTGCGTGCCTTACATGCCGTTTGAAATCTGGTTAAATTGTAGGTTAATTTTATAATAATATGATATTCATAACATACTTTGTAGCGAACTGGCCATTTAAAAGTGTCTATGCACACTGGCCTTTTTGAAAAGATGACATATTCGATGTGACAGACGGGTATATATTTTTCGTCAACATATAAGTACATAATTAAAATTAATATGAACAAAAACTTTAATAATTAATTGATAAATAATTTATCTGTAGTAAATTTATGGAACCACTGAACTAATTATTATTCTCTTTGGTCTTATTGAATGTCAAAATTTTTAGGTGACAGGACTGCTTTCACTTCATGTTACTTTGCTTCATGTTGTCATAAGAATAAAGTAATATTACCAAAGTTAATGTTTAGTATTTTTTTATGGTGAACGGTCGAACGCCGGCGTGTAACAACAAATTTTTCAGAATTCGCGCACATTTACTAATTTAAATCGGTAACACTATCGGCTGACGGTGAAGGAAAACATCATGAGGAAACCTGAAGCTATGAATTGTTCTTGTAGTACTATTATATGTGGGAAAACATAACTGTGGATTTTTTAGAATTTGAAATACGTCGTGGGCGTTGTGATTTTATGACCCTCGGAAAGTGATTTATTGGCCCTGCAGTTACAAAACCCTTACAAAACCAGCACCGTTTCTAAAGGCAGCAGTACGCTGACGCTAGCTTTCTTGTCATATATTTATTTTTACGTTTAAGGGGTCTTTGTACACTTTTATGTCTATGATATATGTTAGTTTTCTTTGTATTCTGTGTTTCAAAAAATCAGTTAAACAGTAAATTTTTAGCAAAACCGTAAGTTATTCAATTTCTTAAATTCACCTATTAATAGGAGGCACGTTACGATAAGAAAAATAGCAGCCACTAACTTGTTCTCTCATTTCATATTCGTTCCAGTTTTAACTTTTCCGAGTGACAAACTTTACAAATACTAAGTAGCGTTTGCTGTTACAGTTTGAGTTCCCTGAAGTATCACTAAACCTAAAACATTTGAGAAAGTTAGCGTAATTTCTTTGTTTTTAAGGCAATCAAATTATAATATTTAAGCGATAAAATACCAAAAATAGTAATTTATATTTTGCACGAGAAGAAACTCTGCCCAGTGCCATTGCTGTGCACTGTGCCTCATAAGTCGTCGTTATAATTATCAGAATGGAAAAATATGGCAAAAGGAAACGTAACGGATTAAATATATAGGAACATATAATAAATCTATATCTATACAAATAATAAGAAGGTAAATCTAACGAGGCTTGTACTTTTTACATTTTTGCGAAAAAATTGTCTAAGATTAAGTAATAAGGTACATTTAAATATTGAAATGTCGGTCTGTCGGTTTATTTGAACACGCATCACTACTAAAATATGCGTTTATGACACAACCTGACCAAGAATATCATAAAGCATATCCTGGAGTAACATTTAGTTTTATTTTTCATTAAAATCAGTTCACTCTATCAAAAGTTATTGTAGTTTAAATGACGACGCGACTTAATTACGAGAGAAAAGTAGATAAACAAATGGACTTAATATATTCAGTTGATTTTAGTAGTCATCTTTTTTTACCTAAGGTTCCACATGAAGTCTCGAGCACATCTAGTTAAATGTATATTGTAAGTGGTATTAGCGGTGCTTTATTGCAAGTATTGCTTACAATTTTTTTTACAGAAATTATTCGAGTCAATATTTTATATTATGTTGTAGGTTTGAATTTAACGCGAATGGACGTTTGTAACGAAAGAAAGCATCTTCTTAATGAAAATTTCTCGCTAAACACCTACATAATGTAGAATCTAGAATAATCCGGCAGTTGCACTTGAGAGCCAGTCCCTCTCCATGTTTAGAGTGTTTACCATCTTGGACCATATCGTCATTTGACATTAGATGCGATACATGGACAAAAGCTAAAACCTATATAGAGTATTAAAAAAAGGTATGTGTGCGATTCACACACGATATAAGTGAAACAAAAGAACGAGATGAATATATATAACAACGGTAGGATAATTAAAACGTTTATTTGTTTAAAAATGAATTTATTATTTTTTTATTAATTAATTCAAAAATATATTTCAAAGCGCAAAAAAATATATAACGCCTTTCGGCATAAAAGTCTAATTGTAGTGATACGTAGTACTCACAAACACTGTTAAATAATAACACACCACGCTGACTTCTTACGAAAAAGCTGTAATACGCAGCCGCATACAGTGTACAGTAGTATTAGCTCACGTACTTTTCACATATACTAACACACGTTAAATGCTCAAATACAAGCAAGTATTAAACAGTGTGCAATATACATTCACACCGACATTTGCTCTCTCTATCTCTGGCTCACTAATCTTTGTATTCGTGTCTCTTACCTGTCATTCCGTTGCATCCGGTTTGACACACCGACATTTGCTCTCTCGCTCTAAAGAATTCTAAAGAAGTTTCACTTCAAAAATACGGTAAAAATGCCATACTTGTTTTAAGAATTGTAAAAATTTCATTAACAATTCTTCTATCCAACCAACTGAACAAGGAAATAAGCTTGTACTAAAGAGGATTTCTAAAAATCAATACAATCCTGTTTGAATTTCTGGTAGATATACAGACAATAAAACATCGCGTGTATCAGTGTGCACACACGGAGGAAGTGAACCTTTTTTGGCTGAGTATGTTGATAAAGTATAAAGTATAAGTTGATAGTTGATAAAGTATGTACTATATACGAAGTGCCATAGTATAAATACTGAACTATACATTCACCCATTTTGGTATACTACAAGATCCAGACATGCTTACATATACACACAAATAAATACCTTACGTTAACGCAAAATTCCTACTCCAATTCCAAAACGCCTACCGTTCCATAAGAAACTTCATATTAAAAATTACGCAATATTCGTGATCACCGGTTTTTAAAATACATGACTATCACAAAACTTGGATAAAGTATACAGACCGAACAACAGGTACATTAACATAGATAAGAGATACATTTGGAATAGATATCGAGAAAACTTTTTAATAGTTTAAATAAATCTTTTAACTTTGCTTAAACTTAACTTTGTTCTTCAAATCATACCCTGAACTGAAGCAACAATGTAGAATGTGGAATAACTGTATATTTACGGCCAAGTTTTATTCTTCTCTGGCATTTTGCCCAGCTCTTAATGTAAAATCTTCAGAAAAATGTAGGTTTAGTGTTGATTGAATGATACTGCATAATTTCTTTGGGCTATCAAAACACAATAGTCCATACATTTCACTCATATATATTCACTGTTAGACCCTGGTTTCTCCAAACGATTGCCAGAGGATCGTTTCCTAACTTCTCGCATCCATCAAGATTTCACACCCCTCTTTTAAATGTGAGAATAAACCATTGGACAATCCAAAGCCCGGGATAGCGGTGGGCTGTCAGACTCTTACTAAGTAAAAAACTCACAAGATGCCATCTGCTGTACTAATATAATCTCACGGGGTCGCAATGCAAACATATTGGAAATATATGTTAAAAAGATGAACCTTTTTTTTTATTGTAGCACGGCAAAATTACTGCACTGTGCCTGATGGTAACCACAGTAGATTCCAAAAACAATGGCGACCACCGAGTGACACAGTATCCTTCTTCGGTCACCGCTATCATGCCGGCCTGCGAAAAGCTGGATATGCACAGGCTGATCACGAAACACGACCCGCAGAAGCGAATCACTATGACGGTCTTTTCGCCATATACATGGCGGTAGCGACCCAGTCAGGCTGTAAAACCCTGCCACCCCGCTTTCGCCATTGCCTCGTTCGTTATTCAGCAGGGTGCACCACATGTAGGTGAGGTTGGCTTGGGTGTCTCAAGTCTTAGATGTTATTCGGCACCCCTTACACCCCTATTAGGACCATAATCGAATAAAGTATTTTTGATTTTGAATCGATTCTTAAGAAATAAATCTGCCTATACAGAGTCTGCTCTTCGATCCTAAACTCACATTCAGCCTACAATAGTAAAATATCTTATAACTGAAACTGGTTTATATGTTTGAGATGTTATTCAAACTCTACATACTGTTTCTAAATTGATGTCGCTCTTTATTTATTTCAGTAGAATCCCGTTCACCTTACACTCGCAAATAGGTCATGTTTGTCGCGTACGTGGCAACGTCTACATTTTGTTTCATATTTCGTTGTGTTATTTGCAGTCTCGTACGTTCGTAAACAATATACTTTTATATATTTTGTTCGTAGATATGTCCGTGCATATGCATTTATTTATTAAGATTTATTTCCAAATCTTATACTTATTACAATTTTAAACATTATGTACTAGCGGGCCCGGTGGACGTTATTCTGCCTTGATGATAAAAAAATACTAAAAAGTCAACCGCAGCGCTATTAGCGGGTTCAATTGTGAATCTAAAGAATTATTGAGTCTACCTATCGAATAAAAAAAAATTGAACACATAAAAAAATTCATAGAAATCTGTCCAGCACTTTAGGAGAAGTTCAGTTACACACAAAAGAATTATATATATAAAGATAGCTATTTTACCATATAGGAATCATAGATGTTATAAATATTCGTCATTCTGTCTGTTTATTTTGACTATTCTGTATAAAAATTTGTTATCGAGACGATCGATCACAGAGAGACATCATTCCTCAATTGATAGGTCATGAATAGTATCATAGTATACAACAAAGTTCCTTACCGCGTCTGTCTGTCTGTCCGTCTGTTCGCAATAAACTCAAAAACTACTGAACGAATTTTCTTGCGGTTTTCACCAGTAGATAAAGTGATTTATGAGGAGGGTCTAAGTATATAATGTGTCAAGGATTTTTTTTTATGATCAGGGTGGGTCAACGTCCGCCGGGCCCGCTAGTCATTAATAATTGTAGAAATTGTATAAAAATAATTCTAAATCATATCATTTTTAACCCCATCGGCTGATTTTTTAAGGCCTAGATCTAAAAATGGCCAATCATATTTTTATATACGTATTCATTTTTTTTAATTATAATTTTACATTACATAATTTATTATTTTTGTTTATTAATAGCTTTTGAAGGCATAATATGGTGATAGGTGTTGAAATTTATATTTAAATAATCAACATTAAATACTGCTACCGACATCTGTTGTCACAAATGTGAAACTAACCTATATTAGTTTTTGTATATTTTATCTGTAGCATGTTCTTTTTTAATAAAAGTATTACACCTGTTCTCACTCGAATCTCAACGTGCTTGTTTTATTAGAGGTTATGGGCCCAGAATTACGTGTTTTTTCTCGTTAAGAACTTGCAAGTTAATGCTGTATAAGCTTGTGTGAACTGAGAATACACTGTGCTGGTGAAAATGAGTTCGAATTACGTTGAGAGCGTGCCAAAATTAAAAGGTCGCGAGAACTACCAGGAGTGGGCTTCCGCCGCGGAGAATTTTCTAATACTGGAAGGTACTTCGGATTGTATCAAAGTCACGAATCCAGATGAAGCCGCAGCTGATGCGAAAACCAAGGCAAAATTGATTCTAACGATTGACTCGTCGCTATATGTACATATCAAAGATGTCGAAAAACGATTTTTCTAAGTCTGCCTGGCTAACCACCACTTTGAAGCTGAAAATCTGTAGCCAAGTATCTGTTGGTGTGTTCCGCGAGCTGCACTTGGGATGACTCCCATACACATAGTCATTTAACATGAAATGCGATTGTGGTCAGACGCTATAATAAAGGCTAAGAAAAATATAATATATATTATATTGTGTATCGGTTATGTTTCCTTTGTGGAATCACAGATTCAATATAAGATTCGAATAAACGTTATACGACGGTTAAAATCATTATCGATCGGAATAAAGTGCTAAACGACAAAGTGTCAAAGCATTCACTCAACCTTTTAAGGAAACCGAGCAAAAATCCTTGAGCATTTGTGACCCCGGTTAACCTCTATTCGTTTCGCCACGGCAATCATACAATGTGCATTGCCACAGAGATTGTCTTAATTGATTCCGAATGTTTGTATTTTTAACAAAGATTCGTCCAAGGAAAACTGCATTTCCGAGTGCTTCTAATGATACTTGGCTTATTTATTTATTTACAGTTGTGGATAATGCAGCAGTCAACAGTTTGACGAACAATAATAGTAATAATGAGGAGCATACTAGACTTAAAACCTACAACGCTTTATCACATCGATACAATTTACATTATTAATAATATTGAAAAATTAAATTATGTAACATTAAACATTTGAAAAGTAATGCTGAATAACGAACGAGGCAATGGCGAAAGCGGGGTGGTAGGGTTTTACAGCCTGATTGGGTCGCCACCACCATGTATATGGCGAAAAAGCCCGTCATTCGCTTCTGCGGGTCGCGTTTCGGGATCAGCCTGTGCATATCCAGTTTTACGCAGGCGACCGGCGTTGGATAGTTTCTCTCTCGGTGGTCGCCATTGTTTTTGAATTGTACTGTGCTTACCATCAGGCAAAGTGCAGTCACTTTGCCGTGATACAATAAAAAAAGAGAAAAAATAAAAGAATAAATGAAAATGTGAAAATGAATTCATCTATAAAAATTAAAATAAATCATGGTAAAGAAAACAAGATGGCGAATATAATCTATAATATTAAAATATAATATACTGAACGTTGTTTAGTGATGGATATAAAATATATTTATTTTCCTTTTAACATTTAAAAGCTTTTGATTGTAGTGTTAATCCAAGATTTGGGGTTTAAAAGAGTTTTAAGTTAAAAAACCATTACCAGAGAAGATGATTTCTAACCAAGTTTAGGAATTACTACTTAGCGACGATCCTTAGCATCTTAAGCGGGTTGAAATTTGAATAATAGGAGATGTAACTTTAAGTTCGCTTTTAACAATACAATTTTGGTAAAACCTAAAATTGCGCTTAATAACATTTTCAGTTGGTAGTGTCCTAATCTTGGCTCGTCTCGAGTGAAAGATATGCCAACAAGCAATGATGTTCCTGAAAAACATATTTGAGTGATATCTTGTATAACGTTTGCTATTTTTAACTAACTCGTCATTATCGTCGTTAACTTAATTATAGTGCTGCTAAGACTAGGCCCCCCTCGGCAGACTAGGGCCCCCTCGGCAGCTGCTCAAGCCTAGGTCCGTTTCCTCGGCGTAGAGCCTTTGAGTACGCTGCTCGCGCGATACAGTGACACAAAATCTTACATCACTGCGACAATATTACACATATCACCTCCACACACGTGCACGCATACACGCTTACACATTCAAGTGGAAGGGTTTTATCTTTTCTTTCAAGTGGAAGGGTTGTATCTTTTTTCCCTTATCAAACTGAAATAGTTTAGAATATTATCCGATACGAAATATATATAAGAGTTATTGAGTTATGTATGCTTGATACACTTATATGTTTCAACAACTCATATATGTATAAATAGTTAGCTTAGCTTAGGTTAGCTCACATAGGTCGCGAATTGCATGTATCAGGCAACAGCCAAAGCCGAGGTGAGCCACGCACCCTTGAGCTAGTTGTCAAAATAAAATCGGCTGAGTGCCTTAAGCGCTCGCCTTAGTAGTCCCGTGAATCTGTTAAGACCTTGCTTTGTCAATAGCGTAGTCAGTTCGAAAAAAAAAATATAGTGCTGATGTCCATATAGTTAGGACCAATAGAATAATATGCGAAGTATAAAGGTTTCCAAAGAATGCATATATTCATTTAAATTGACTGATATTAAACAACAAGTCCGAAGGAAACCTCAAAATTTGATAAACATTCTAGTTTTATCAACGTCTAGTAGTCAAGATCTAGATTAGTTAACCTTTGGGTTTTATGAGAATTAGATACATACATTCTATCAGGAAGCGGTTATTATTTTGTAGAGAGAGAGTTTACAAGGTGATTGTAGTGAGAAAGTTATATCGAAGGCAAATGTATCGATTTCTAACAATATTTCCATACCCTCAGACCACTCGAGAACGATGAGAGCTATCAGGAATCGCGCGAGCAATTCTTATCGCTCAAGATATTTGTTTAAAGATCCTCTTATAAGCGTACCGCTTGAACACGCTTGAACCAAAATTTGTTCCTTTACTCCATCGTTGAATGCTTATACCTACTAACTGAAATAAAGGACGAACATGGTTTTCAATTGATGAAGATGTATTATTGTGCAAAAAATCGTTAATATATAATATATTCCTTTGCTATTTCCATATAGCTCCTGATTAGCTGACGTCACGTTTCAAATGTGTCGTTTACGTGCTAACCTTCGAGGAAAACATGTATAATCGATTGTGGTTGATGCACATACCATCTGTAAGATATTTTAATTGAACATATCTATTAAGATTCACGAGTTCCCGAGTTCACGAGTGGCTTCAATCGCTTTTTCTAAGTAGTAATTATTTACGACGCTTTATTTTATATCTGTATAAAAGAATACCGGTTTAACGAGATAACGGCGGATTTTTATATAAATCTACTAGCGGGCCCGGCAGACGTTGCTCCGCCCTGATTATAAAAAAAATCCGTGTCGAATTATATACCAAAACGTTCCCCATGAATCACTTTATCCACTGGTGAAAGTCGCTTGAAAATCCGTTCAGTAGTTTTTGAGTTTATCGCGAACAGACAGACAGACAGACGCGCTAGGGGACTTTGTTTTATACTATGTAATGATAATGATATATATTTTTTATGTCATAAGTGGCAAACGAACTGATGGGTCACCTGATGTTAAGTGATCACTACCGTCCATGGACACTAACAACACCAGACCGGGCGCTCTTCGCCGGTTGAGGAGGCGTTCCACGGCTCTCCCCATCTCCTCCTCCGTTATTGGAGGGGGAGGCCCGCCGAGCACCTCCTCGACTACCTCCCGAGGCGGAGGCATGGGAGGAGCTGGTAGCATCGGAGGGTCGGGGAAAAGTTCTCCCACGACCCTCGCCACCACCTCCGGCCGGAGGTTCTCCGTCGCCGGGGGCGCCCAGGACCGTAACTTCTTTCGTACGACCCTGTACGGGCGCCCCCAAGGATCCCCCTCCAGCAGGTAACATAGTATCTGTATTATTGAGGTATGTATGCTTGGTACACATATATGTTTTAACAACTCATATATGTATGAATAGTTAGCTTAGCTTAGGCTAGCTCAGATAGGTCGCGAATTGCATGTATCAGGCAACAGCCGAGGCCGAGGTGTGCCGTGCACCCATGAGCTATTTGTCAAAATAAAATTGGCTGAGTGCCTTAAGCGCTGGCCTTAGTAATCCGGTGAAGCTGTTAAGACCATGCTTGGTCAATAGCGTAGTCAGTTCGAAAAAAAAAATAGTATCTGTACAAATGGTATTGTTCCCTTTTTCTATTTAGCAAACTGAGATCTAGGTGTGTTGTGCTTTGATATTATTTTTCTACATATTAACTTCATACTTTTCCTATCCAAGTCTGTAGAAGAAGGTCACTATAACTCGCTATGAGATCAAATACACAGATATATTCTAATATACATGATGATGTCTGGAACTGACTCCTCTCTGTCTTGCCTGTTCTTCTCGATGGGTTGTTTTTCCGAACCGGTCGTAATTTTGACTATCATGATCTCCTTCTTAGGGTTTAAAATAAAGTATTTTTGATTGATTGATTGATACAGCGATTTATCGAACAAAACCATGCAATACAAAATATGTGTAGGAGCACGTCGGGGTCACCAAATGTAGGAGCTACGGCTCACTACTAGATGATTCTAGACTAACACGGACAGCGTAATGATAATACTCGGAGTGCGTGAAATAGACTGTTTATTAAAATGATCATAAAAGGTATTTATAGGGACACGCGATATTTTATTTATTTGTTCAATTGTTTGAACGACATTCTATTTACAACATTTACAAAAGTTTCAGCCAGCCTGCCAAAGAGGATGACATTCTCGGTAGCTACATATGTAATTCTAT
Organism: Antheraea pernyi; assembly: GCA_015888305.1. NCBI lineage: Eukaryota > Metazoa > Arthropoda > Insecta > Lepidoptera > Saturniidae > Antheraea > Antheraea pernyi. The sequence continues at coordinate 58,690 of MU159776.1, forward strand.
CATCTTCTAAGTCATTATATTATCGACATGTGACGTCTCAACGTGTCACATGAAAAAGTATAACATAAAGCCTATGCAGTTCGAGAAACTAGCAGCTGAGACGTTCAGAATGGAGTGCTCATGTGACAGCTAGAGTCCAAATTTGTGATGAACATCGATTTGCTGCACTCGATATTATATGTTATGAGTTGAAAGCATGTGGTAATCAGTTATATATACGAGAATGCCGTTCTCACTTATGCGTGTGGTAATCAGTTATATCTACGAGAATGGTGTTCTCACTTATGCGTAAAGTGCACGCAACTTCCGGAAGAAAATCGGCTATATTAACCATATCAAACTCTAAACATGTTTGCGTTTCTTATGAGAAAAACTGTATCACCCAATAGCGTAAAGCATGAATCGATCGAAAATTTGCAACACTTGTTGATGGAATGTGGCATCAAGAAAGATCAATGAAAAGCTGTTATAAATCACTTATAACTTAATATATTAGATCACGGTATCTTCCATAAAATCTTCTCTGCCACAGCAAGTGAGGAAGCGAAGATTTTATTAGAGTTTGTAATTATTTATGTTGTGTGTATATGCTGAGATTATGGTACGATGAGGCTGACATGTTGTTTGTGGACCTAAGTCTCTAAATGAAATAAAGATGAAAAATATCATATAAAATCACAAGATCGTCGGAGTTAAAACAATCGCTGTGGCGAAAACGGCCTGGAGCATACATACATAAATTATCGGCATAAATAAAGCCATTACTCAGAAGTACTCTCAAAGATACAAAACTATCGATAAGTGTTACTAAAGGGTCCACGTAACTAAGATACTCCACTCAGAACACTCGATAACTCAGCGAACCGTAAACAAAGGCGCCCTAAAGTTGGGAAAGTCAGCCGAGTGTGATTGCGCCGAAAGAAACTTCGTTTCCCCTCTTCTCCCCCCCCCCTCTTTTTAGCGTCTCTCCCCCGATTCGGAATGAGATGGTTACCGTCAGGTAGTTTAGTATTTATTAAACGGGCGCTGTTTCACATTGTTTGTTCACGGGGGTGACCTCTACAGCGATCACATTCTACCTATACTTTGAATCGATATCTTAATTGTATAAAACTTATAGGCAAGACACTTAATTTAGTTAATTGGTAATATATTAAGGTGTACCAGAAAAATCTACTTTATACACTTAATCTAAATCTTTCTTCCTCGTGAATCGCTCTGTCTACTATGAAAACCGCATGAAAATTCGTTCAGTAGTTTTTGACTTTTATCGCGAACAAACAGACCGATGCGACAGAGGACTTTGTTTTTTAGTATATAGTCATAAACGCAGAGGAAGTCAAACGCGGCTTATAGTCTTCAATAATGTGGATTGGTTATTGGCGTTTTATAGAATCAAATTCAAAAATTCTTTATTGAGTTTAGGCCCTGTTAAAGCACTTATAAACGTCAAAACTACCAGCGGTTCGAAAAACAATACAGTCACCGAGAAGAACCGACAAGAAACTGGTTTATCTTTTCATTATACACAACATATTTTTATAAACATATATACATTCGTTTTTGGTGGATGCACAGAGAGAGTGGTAATTTCCAGACATCACCATCGTTCACATATTAATCCACTCTATACTATAATATTAATACTAAGACATAATAGTACTACACTAAGATACAATAATAATATTAAGACCCGCTTGACATGGTACATGAAATCATTATCTAGCAAATCGCTAATGTAATTTGGGACTTTGTTATAAAATCTAACACTATTATTACCTAAAAAACCGCTACTGATCTTATTATAGAATATTTCTCATCAGCTGAAAACGAATAGAAAAAGCATTTAAATTTAATAATACCTTTAGGCGGTTTCCAACTACCAACATATTGTTAAATTGCTGTCACAAAAATAAACCATTACAATAATGGTGGAGAAACACTCGGATAAATCGATATCGATAAAATAAAACGTTAAATTCGACGGAGCGCTCGAAGTAGTCGGTGCGGTGGTATCGATAAAACTTCGACTTGCTTGAATATCAAACGCTGAGAAAGCGTCAAATAAATTTCAATCGACGCGAATAAAAACGGAGCAATACGATACGCCAAAGGTTAGGCCGGGGATGTACTGAGCTGTGGAATATTTTTTTCACAGTTATAACACCCAATATATTCTTGATGTCCGCAAAAACTTAGATAAGCTGGATCTGGTAAAAGACTAATATAATTTAAATACTAGAAATAGCAACAAAATTGAATTGGAAACAAACATTCCGTGTTTAAGGTTCACTGATACTAAAAACAGTTTTTTGGGCAATAGTGTTAGGTTTTGTAACAAAGTCCCAAAGCACGTTACCGATTTGCCAGATAGTGAGTTGAAACACTATGTTAAGCGCGTTTTAATGTCTAAAGGCTATTATTGGATGGGTCAATAAGTGAACAATGGTGACGTCTGGAAATAACGCTCCTCTTTATGTATCCATTAAAAATAAATGTAAAACTATGTTTTGTAAAAATATGTCTTATGAAAAGATAAACCTGATCGAGCTTGTTGCTGGTTCTTCTCGATAACTGGGTTGTTTTCCGAACCAGTGGTAGCTTTGACGTTCATAAGCGCCTTCTCAGTACTTAAATTGAATAAAGTATTTTTCATTTTAATCGATCGCCATACAACGGGTGTATAGTAAATGACTAGGGCAATTGGCGTTCCGGAATTAGTGTTTAAGACAATAACTTTCTTTTTGATTTGACACGTTTCGGAATCAACAACATGTATCCACCTATAAAATCCGGCATGATAACGTGTATCCATGGAAAGTGCATCTCTTAGTGGCTGCCTTTTTATACCTGATTCCTTACATAAATCTGTAACTTTGTCAAGCCTTATATGCAATTAATAAGTGGTGTAAAAATAACCATGCAATTGGTAGTGGGAAAGATTAAGATCCTCTCCTTCTTTTGGTTCTTAACAAATTTCCTTTATCTATTACGTAGATATTGATGAGCTTTAGTGTTATCAAGAGAAAGAAACGTGTTTAGTTTCCACGTGGTAGAAGAGAAACATATATGATATGTAAGATATACATATAAGTTGTTGAGCTATGTATGCTTGTATATATGAATATGTAGTATGAACAACGGTCGACTTTCTCAGAATACTGATCTTACCTATTTTATTTTCTGAACTCCTTTTTTTCGTATTTATTGAATACTAGCTGATACATGTAACTTTGTCTGTTTCGTGCACTAACAATATATTTTATGCATAGAAGGAAAAATATAAGTACCACACCGCTTGCCCCACTTCTCCACGGCAAAAAAATATATATCGCTGAACACGTGTAGTGTAGTGTAAAAATCGTATCTCCGTAAAATATTAATAACTTTATATTTAATTAAGCTAAAAAAAAGGCCGAAGTAAACATAAGGACTGCCGAGAGAAGTGGAAACTTCAAATCATGAAATAATTGCGTTCTCTTTTAAAATTGTATAGTAATTATAGCGTGAATAACAATATTTAAATTTCAGAATTTGTTTATTGAAACTATTAACATTAGTCTGGTTTTCATATCTATTGGCACTCGGAGCAATAATTATATAAATTTTTATACAGTATATTAATCAATTAGACGTATGGTGAGCTGCAAAATGTCAATATTACATGTACACAGGCCTCTATACTACGCGTCGCTAGCATTATTTTTTACATGAGGAAATCCCTCCGGATTCCCACATTAGCTGGGCAGCGAACGGTGGGGTATGTCCGACTTGCACGGACTAAAACCCCATGGTGCCTTCTCACTGCGTCGACTCCCCGGCAGGTGTCGGCCCCTCATCAGGGGCCTCGTCGCGGTCGAGGGTTCAGGATCGTAGTCCCCTCAAGGGAGGGCGAGAGTTGCGCTCCTTTACGACCATGGGAGTGGCATCGGCACAATGCCCCTCAACCACATGGCCTGTGCATACCGCTGGTCGTGCTGACGTAGCATGTCATGACGTGGAATTATAAATGTATCTCCTGTCAGAAATACCGGTCAACGCGTCTAAAGAAGTTTTCACTTCGAAAAGGTAAATTAAAAATTGCTACATTAATTAAGCGTGCGCTCGTTGTGCCCCGCGTTTCATTCCGACGGTAGATTTCCCTCGCGGTCGGCGCCTACTCGTTGCCTATTTGCTTACGAATGAACATACCTAACCGTTGGTTTTCTATTCATTTAATGAACTTTTACTTTTATTAAATAGCCGTATTGACATTTATTTCATTATATTATAAACGCAACCGGCTGTGACTTCTTCTGCATTACAATCTCTCTTTCTCTCTCTTCATGGCTATTTGTCCCACATGGTGGTGGAGTCAGCCTTCCGTGCTTTACTTCTCCATTACGCTATGTCCTTGACATCGTCTTCGGTAACTTCGTAATCCTTCATGTTTTAGATCTACACTCTTCCAATGTATTTTGTGCCTGCCTGTTATAGTGTTAAATTCACTACGTAGTCTGGTGGCTTTCCTATCACGTGACCATACCATCGCAGTCTACTTTCTTCATTTGCAGTACAATACAAGTATATAATTTAATAAAACAGCCTATGGCTACCTAGTGGCGAGTTGTACAAGAACCGATAGCATGACAACATTCTTAATTAAAAAATACCTAAGCGTGCCAATTTTTATGGATGTTCTATATATATTGAGGCTCAGTCACGTAATAAAATTTCTAATAATTTATTAATTCAAATTTGTTCACGTATAATTTTGGATGCAACCTGCGTAAGAAAAACAAGCAAAGACCAATAGAACTTTATACCAAAGATTAGAGAATATTTAATTCAACCTAGCTATGCTGCCTACTATATCTACTTAAATGTAAATATTATATGTATATCATATTTAAACTTGGTAATTATTTTTATCCTTACCTATATTGATTTTAAATCATGAATCATTTTACAACGCAATTTATTCTAATTAATTCTAGTCGACCCGTGCCCACTTCGGTGGGCGGTAATAGGCATTATCAAGCTACAACTTTTCTCTAGAACTCAATCATATATCTATACTAATATTATAAAGAGGTACAGTTTGTGGGTTTGTGAGTTTGTGACGTTGTAAGGGGTAATCTCGGGAACTACTGGTCCGATTTGAATAATTTTTTCAGTGTTATATAGCTCATTCGTCGAGAATGGTTATAGGCTTATATATCATCGCGCTAAGGCCTATAGGAGCGGAGCACAGATGAAAAATGTTTCAAAATCGGGATGTTTTTTTCTTTTTGAGAGCTTCTGCTGTGTGTCATTGTTAGCCCAGAGTAGTAACTATTACTACGCGGACGAAGTCGCGGGCAGGGGCTATAATCTATATACTAATATTATAAAGAGATAGAGTTTGTGAGTTTGTGACGTTGTAGGGGGTAATCTCAGGAACTACTAAACCGACTTTGAAAATTCTTTTACCAATATAAAGCCACGTTATTTGTGAGTGTCACAGGCTACATATCATCACGCTAAGACCAATAGGAGCGGAGCAACAATGAAAAATATTTTATAAACGGGGTATTTTTTCCTTTTG